>JARJDV010004005.1:0-87646 GCA_030264675.1 Anaulacaspis nigra
CATTAGTTTCAATGGGAAATAATGTTTTGAGCTACGAATTAAACTCGTATCCTGAGGTACCACTGTATACTGAATTTTCGAACGTATTATAACCTCCAAATAGTGTCTTCGAAAGTATAGTATGCATGACCAGGAATACGGAAAAAATTGATGGAGCATAGCGACTTCATGGTCCCTATCTATCCATGGCTAGTGATGAGTGCTTTTGGGTATGGGTACACTACAATTTTGATCAAGGGTACCCAGAAGATCTTTCCCACTTGGTGGTAAGAATTATACGGCAGTTTGATGAGAATATGTATCGCACTGTGTTTTGTGCGATGGAATACCATCAGAAGTATGGAAAACACTGCATTTTGTGGATTTCTTACGGATGAAATATTTATAAATTGTGGTTTTGTGATAGCTGTAAAAAGTTGGTAATTGTTGTTTTTCAATAACAACGCAACCCGTACTTTGTACGTTATTTTCGAGTAGATTCTTTAGTAATTGCAATAAAAAACTCTTATGATGCAAAGACTACATCAGAACTATTTCTCTTTTCAAATAAATAAGGGTCAATGTTTTTCATTTGGGATACTGCTTTCCAAATAAAGCGATGGATGAGTCTTCCCGTTTGATGGTATGCTTTGCATCACTATTTGGTGAGCATGTAGATTACTCAGTGCTTAGATCACATGGAATACCGTTAAATATTTAAGAAATTGCTCTAGAATTTCTTGAACAATGTTTATACATTTTTACTGTGACATAACTGGAAAAAGTTCCAAATCCCTTGGTCAAAATGGGAAGTTGTTGTAAACAATTACAATGACGCGCATGCTAGAAATGCTAATCTTGTTTATGTTCTTCAAGAGTTGCAAGAAATATAGCTCGGGATTATAACGAAATGACCTCAGAAATTTCCCCGATTTCATTTTTACCACGTTGACTGCCATCTTACCCATAGACGGGTGACATGAAAAATCCTGATAGTTTGCAAGTGCGATTACTACTTTACATAGAAGGATTTTCCGGATTTAGCTTCCTGATCAGTTAGTCCATTAATTGAAGAACTGATAACTCTCTAAAGTTTCTCATATACATATAAGATCCTGATCTATCCATCACGGGCTGACCATAGATTTTTAACAAAAAGGCTTGGCAGTCAACGTACTAAAAGAAATAAATTTTGATGATTTCATTCGGGGTACTGTGCGCCAAACTATGACACAATTAGAATGCAACTTTTCTAGAAATCTTAAATTACTTTGAATTTGATAAAAACCTTGAATGACGAAAATAATTACATTTTTGAAAAATTTTATTTTACTGGTGAATGGCTGAATTTTATTCATCGGAAAATATTATTCAAATGGGATAAATAGTTTAACAACAATTTTACGTCAACGTCGAACAACTTCTGATTGTTCACGCAACAATCAGCTCGTTACGTGAACATCGCATACAAAATTCATATTCCAGTTCTCGATCCTTCTTCAATAAAACTAATTAGATCAGGAATGAGTCATATTTATATCCGCCAAGCATTTCTAACATTGAATTTATTTTATCAACTTTCTCCCATCAAATTATTGTTATGAAGTCAGTTACATATAACTAAATGACAAGAGTTGCTTTATTGCGGGTCGTCAAAAAATTTTAAATTAGCCCGTTGAAACAAAATTTACTCACCCCTGATTTAAATTAAAACTTTGTAATGAAATAAATATTCTTTCTTACATATTATATTTTTTACAACCTACAACTAAAAGATAAAAGGGTTCATTGTATATATATATATATATATATATTCAAAAAGAAATTAATTGTGGAGAAATTTTCGATTTTAGTGGAGGAAATAAATTTCCAAATCCACTTCTAGTAATGTGTGTCAAATTGTGTCAAAGATATTATCACTGGCAGATAGATAATTTAATGAAGCATCACAGTCTGATTTCGCCTAACCCCACCTAATAGAAAGTTATGACTGTTTGAAGATAAAATTTTTCCCGAATATTGTAATAATTTCATTTTTGCAATAGACTAAAACGCCTCTGACAAAAATGACCAAATTTAGTAGATTTTTCACCTTTAAACCCAAAAGTACCATCTCCGGCTCTAATTGCACATGATAAAACCTACATAGCGTGATTCCTTATAATCTCATGGTACAAAGCCTTGCACAGCAAAATACACTAAAACCATCATAAACTCAATTTGAAAATGATTTTTACGCGGACAATTAAGAAATTTTCAAACGCTAATCACTTGCAATTGTAATTATGCAAACGCAATAAATATTACATGTTGTTATTCTGTATTACATTACCTTTACAAAACTATAATTAACTTTTAAATATCTTTATTTATTTTAAAGACATTGAATCTTAAATCTGACATTAGTGATTACACCTGTTAATGACATCAAAATTATTCAACTTTGCGGTCAAATCGTTTCTAAACTACTGGTCAGATCAAAATAAAATTTATATTTTCGCACACCACAACTATCAATCTACCGATTTCCAAAATTTTTCAAACTGCGTCTTATAGTCCGGGAAATACGATAACTTTTGATGATTTCAATTCAGGTTACTAAGCCACATATTACAATACTATCACAATGCACAAACAATCAAAAAGTCCAAGATAATATTCACAACACTATCAAAAGTTGCAAAACACTGCCAAAAACACGAAATTAGCCAAGAACTAAAGTGCTTTGCACGCGAATTTAAACAATGATTGACACTAACTACTTGACCAATCTTATTTTTAAAACAACCACAAAAAATATCATCATTGTCAATTAAATATATGAAAAAACTTCGTTTCACCTTCAAAAATAATCACGATATTTGTAAACTCTTAAACAATTAGTTTTTAAAAGATTTAAACATTTTGATGAAATCAAATCATGTACAATTCAAGGTTATCTCTGTGAAACACTTTACTTTATGTACATAACATTGAATTTGTTGTTAAAAAAAATTGTCGGCTTGCACTCATTACATACTCATGACAAGTTAAGTTTGTCGACGTCGACGTCGCGTTCGTTCGTTGACAATGCATACAAGCAAGTGCTTGACACTTAACTTTCTAGAATTCATTACAATATGATTACTCGTTTATGACTCCGCAGCAACGAGCCAAGCAGTAGCAGTAGGCAAATATCATTTCTGGTTAGCATGCGGGTAGTTTCCACGCTTCGTGCGGACGTCAATGCGAACGAAATTACTTCAATTACGTGAAAGACTGAATTGAATACGCTCGAAACCATTTTCAATACGCATGCGCGCACGACAACAAACAATGTCTGCTAAAGCAATTAATGGTTATGTACGTATAACAATCACAAATATCACAAAGCACAAGAAGAAGAAGAAAAAGAAGAACAATCGTTACTTGTAAGTTGTAATTAAACTTCGAACGACATATTCATATGTACTTGTTTTTTGTTCCACTTCCGTCGAATGCGCACTTTCAAAAAGCATTCATTGCTCGTCAACGATATCAACTCAAAATCAATTATATACAATGTAGAAATTACTCTGGGGTAAATCGTAAATCCTTATATCAATACTGCTGCTTCTTCCATTGTTAACAAACAAACAACAAGCAACAAATAATAAAATGTTTGAAACACAATGCAGACATAAAACGCAAGATGCTCATAACCTTTTTTTTTGCGCATGCGCTGTAAGTTAAGAACAGAAACAATTCTCGGAAATTGTTTATGAAATTAAATGAAATTGTTGTGTATTAATAATTACATATGTGATGTGATTTAAGTGGAATAATGCTTGAAATAACTGTTAGTTCCTTTTGCTTGTCGTTTCGTGTCAGAAAATTCAGACACGAAAATATTATGGATGAGAATTAAGACGTGTAATTACATTGTTCTCGTTTTTGTTCTTGCTCGCTTAGATCTTGTTATTGCATGTTGGGAACGTCATAATCTTATGCTACATTTGAATATTTCTTTGTCGGATGACGAAATGGCTTTTTACTCCAAATAAGCAGCTCAACAGCACAATGCAATGTCAAATCATAAATGTTATTGATATTACAAAAGATTATATTATTTCAAAATGTTTGCACATTGCACATTTTACCTACCGAATCAATGAACGTTGAATTTTATTTTATTCTTCTTGCTCACACTATTTTACTGCATCTCGCTATCTCGGTTTTGTCTCTGGGTGAATAGCTGTGACATTTATCTTTGAAAAAAAGTTACCAAAGCGACGCACGCACCTTAAAAATAGCTCACTGCACGTGTGTGTTTTATAACAACTCGCGTTGATTTCGTATTTAAATTTGAAACACTTATTGTTATCGCACGCTAAATGAACCAAACCAAATAGATAACAATAAATATGCAATTAGAGCTCGTTTTCCGCTGATAAGACATTTTAATTGCACGATTCATTGTAAATTTTCGCTGATAGCTTCGTTTGCATATGCTATTTACACACAAACAATTGCATTTCAAAGTATTCGCAGATAACAATTCGATAATTGAGCGTGCAACGTTGCAAATTAGAATTTCACCAAGAAATTGACAGATATCAATTTAGATTTTAGGTTAAGTTGCACCTCTGAGCGAAACCGATAGTTCGCAGTGTGCGGTCTGTGCTATTTTTAAATATAAAATCTCTTCAGTCTCGAAAATGATTTATAAGCTTTCGTATGCGCAAAAAAAACGCGCGCTTAGAATTAATCGGCATTTAGAAAGTTTAAGAGCAAGTTTCAACACTCACACACACTCGATTGCGAGACGCTGTGTTGTTAAATATCTCAAATTAGCGAAACGCGTATATGCGCGCGTTCGCGTAAGGTGAAAAAATGAAACTGAAAGTTGTTTCCACTTATGATGTGTGCGATGAACGCCTGGCACCGTGTTACTCCAGTTAAAAAACACCATTTTTAGCGAGTGCGTAATTGAACTAACAATTAAATAAATTTCCCATTGAATTGTGCGCGTGCGCCAGCCACACTGACTCACAGAAAACTTTGTAAGATGACATTCGCCTTGTTCACATTTTCAATTGTTTATTTTTTTGCTTGCTGGCAATGACTCAGTGGTTAGTGTGGATTGCATTAATTGAATAGATCAAAAGGTGATGTCAAACGAATATTTTGACTGCTTACCCACAATTCCCTATACGTCTCGGATTGGTTGTTTAGTCTTCTTGAGGATGACAGATGTAAACAAACGAATGGTGTATCCTGCTTCAGCTAACACTACTCACGAGGAATTTGTGCTAAATATCCGGTTGTTCTTCATTTCGTTTACGCGCTAAGAATGACAATTACGTACTGCAGTTATTTACGTTGTTTGCATACAGCCACTGTAATGAAAATTTGAATGCGAATTGAAATAGCAAGCAAGCACTTGGGTTGTTGACTATCGCAATCGCTATCGTCGTATCCTGACAAAGAGGACAACGTTTGAGTTGTAATCTGTAATCTGTGTTTGTACGAACAATAATATTCCGATATCGTTCTGTTATCTTCACATGGCTCCCAGTCGATCGCTGCGTTGCACAACCGATCCGCGCTTAGTGTACTTGAGGATTCGATTCAATTCGATCTGCGCAAAGTGGCACTTGTTCGGCGATCGCACAACGCGTGAAAATGCCTTGAAAGAGGCGAATCAGACATCACGTACGACCGTGTTCCGCGTCACTCTTCGTCTTCTGTTCTTTCGTTTCGCGTATGCAAGCGCCGTCGTTTTCGTATTCGTTTCGTTTATTATGATGAGGAGCTGCTCGCCTTGCGTTGAGTGCGCGCCCCACTTAAAAATAAGCGCGCTGCGCATTCACTTATTTGCCTCATTACGTCAAACTTATGTACTTAAGTCTGCTTGCATTGCGCATACAAGTGATATCTAACGGTAGTGACTGAGATTTAAATCAAAACAAATATCTTACCTAACTTACACACTTGTTCATTAAGATGTCACTACGCGAAACGACAAATGGATCCACCATTTTGTTTTTTAAAAATAATTCTAAATTAGAAGCAAATGACAACAAAAAAAATCAATCAAACTAAATCAACTTTGTTTCAATCGTATCACAAAATAATCGTAACTCAGATCTTAAACTTAAATGCACAAATACAAATAATACTTTAAAATCATAAGTTCTTCTACAAAAATAAAAACTAAATAAACTAATCTAAGTTCGAAAGCACTCTAAACAGTCATTATAATTTCGTTTTGAAAATATATATATATATATATAGTAGATTCCCTAAATTCGACAAGAGTTGAATATTTTGATTCAATGTTATGACTTAACATTATAGTATGGTAATTCAGAAACTGAAAGAATTAAATCTAAGAAATTTATGACCGTTGTTTCATTCGGTTCGATTCGCGTTCGTCCATCATGTCGAAATACCAATGCGCTTTATCACGCTTTTTATCGCGTCCATGTGCCCTTTGGAATACCCATTCGCTCTGTTCCTCCGCATGTCGTTTATCCTTCCGGCCCTTGTGCATTTTATCGTACCATTCACCTGAGGAAGTTCGATTGTATTTACAGTACCCATTGTGATACGGGTTTGAACGCTTTTTCGCATTGTATTGCGGTTTAGCAAGGGCGCTCTTTGCATACAATTTGTACTCTCTGTGCTTCAACTTACTCTCCTTGTTCTTCAGATATGCCTCCTTCTTGTTCAAATAGTCCTCATGTTCATTGGATCCTCGTTTGCCTTTTTCCTTCTTAATAACATGGTTGTTGTTCTTGTGATCATGGTCTTTCTTAACCTTCTTTCCTTTCTTAGGTCCTTCGTAATCTCTATATTTGTCCTTCTTGAACTCACCCTTCTTCTGCTGTTTACCCTTGAAATGCTCATCTCTGCCTTTATGTTTGAAACCTTTATCGTCATCGTCAAATTTCTTGTAGTGGTGTTCAGCTGCCGCGTACTTGTCATATTTTTGTTTTGCATTTTTATGTGTTTTCTCGGCGTGCCGATAGGCGTCCATTTTGCGCCCTTCGCTGTTGTACTTTCTACCATGTTTGAAATCGGCCGGAATGTATTCGATGTCCGCTTTGGATTCGTACGGCTCGTCGTAATATTCTTGAATTGGAGATGAGTAATTGTTATCAACACCCCATTGGCAATAAAGGGCAAGCAAGAGACCAAAGAGCATGAGACCTATAGAAGTATAAGTGCTGTGAATATAGGCGCGAGTTCGACGGTCAATGTCAGCTAATTCACTCTCGACTACTTCAGATTGTGCTGCTAAGCGATATGTGTGTTGAAGCATCTCATGTACGGTAGATTGCTCTTCAGTCAGTGGCGCTGAAACTTCACCTTCCGGATGGTCCTCTGGATCAGTCAAGATACTAAAATCTGAATCACCCTCGGACTCCTTGACTTCCTCAACCTCCGGTCTGACATGAATGCTAGACGCACGCCGTTTTTCGGCGCGTTTGCGGAAATTGTCATCTTCATTGTCCACCCACGTCCAAGATCCGTCCGAGTCGGCCTCTTCTGGATGAGTGGCCATCGCGTTTAACCTGTAATCAACGGCGTTAGTCTGCACAATTTCAACTTGAAAAAAAATTATTTATAGCCAGACGCTGCGTCACAGCAGCCAGAAGGTATTTTTATCGCAGACAAAAAGCCATGCTAGAAATTTGAAACAACAATGCATTCATAAACAAATAATGATTGTTGTGCATGACTGAAGCAATTATTGATTGAGTAATGTTATTATTACCGACTTCTCATTATATCATTTAGAGCGTGCAAATTTTGCAATACGGATTAGTTAATGTTATGATGCATATGAAACAACAATGGAACGAAACAAAAGCGTTCAATTTTTTACGTGTTAATTGAATTATTTGGAGAATTTACCTGAGAAGTTAGAATGCATATAATTGTCTCAAATACTTTGAGCCACGAACAATTTTTTGGATCGTCTCCTCGGCCTGGTTCGAATGGATATTTTGGTGTTTATTTATAGAAGTTGCTGTATTTCTGATCTGTTGTGAAGACCTTCGTTGAGGTTGTGTAGGTCCGTTTTCAGCTGTTGATCATGGTTGCCTACTTATAATTACATTCTTTGATTTAGAAATGCAACAGCAAATTTTTAAGTCAAAGTCGATCTACGAAAATAGGCATGTGCTTGAATTGAAATATTTCAAAATCAAAAGTAAATAATAACAAAACACTTGTTGACCTTTTATCTTAATATATCGTGCTGCCACCTGCCATAATGACAGAACATTAAATAACGGCAGTGTATATGCATTTCTGTAAGAGTGTGTGAACAGGATAAAATATACACATTTCATTTACATTGTGTTTGAATGCACTAGAGTGGTTGACTGACTGGTGGTTGACCTGCCGAATATAATCGAGTATTACCGAATATATAATTTGTCCAAAGTATACGAAAATAAACAAATAAAACATTAATGTTGCTATCTATTATTCTGTTATATAAGTTATATTGAAAAAATAGTGAAGGAGAGATTGTTTCTATCAGTTATTGTAGTAAAATTCACGGAATTCTCTATGTAAATTCCTAATCTCATAAGATTACTACAACAGTAGTATCGATTTGTGAACCTGCTGCGATGTTTTGACATTGACAGCAGGTCAGTCAGGTCAGTCCGGTAGGTGTATTTACTCACGTGAACAAATCGTTAAAAATGTTTTAAAGAGTCAGGTGTTATTACAAAACAGTGCGTGGTGAAAATGGCAATGTATAAAGGCTTTCGGGTGCTCGAAAAGAGTCAACCGCCAAGTCCGCAAAGTATTTTACTGGAACACCGCGGCAAAGAAGAGACATTACTTTTTGAGAGTCAAGCGGTTGCTGTTTTGTGTAAGAAGTCGCCAACAAACATTTTCGTGTAAGTAAAATTTTAATTTTCAGCCGCACAAGAAACGGAATCCGTAAAAAAGCAGTACACGAAAATCGTTGATGCATATAGTTGCTTGGGAGTCCTGCAACTCAATGCAAGTGAGTCAAGTGTATTGTACCTGGTCATGGTGACTGGGTGCTTCTCAATGGGCAAGATTGGTGAATCTGAAATCTTCCGCATTACGCAAACACAATTTATTCCATTGCACTACAACCACAGTGAGGAGAGAATTGCTGAGGTGGGCAATTGTTGCCATTGTGTCACTTCCCAATAAAAAGGGCTTTTGTTTCAGGTGAGAAAGTTGTTAAATTCAGGTACATTTTATTTTTCATGGGCCGGTACCCATGCCAAAGTGCCAGTGGACTTGACGCTCTGTGCACAAAGAAAATGCCGAACGTCGGTGACCGATCATCGATTCTTTTGGAATCGCATGATGCACATTCACTTGGTGCGTTTCGGAATTGACGCGTCTTCATGGCTGGTAAAAATCATGTGTGGATCAGTCGAATTACGTACTGTTTACGTTGGACATCGCAAAGCAACAGCTGCTGTAATTTCACGGCTGAGTTGCGAACGCGCCGGTACGCGGTTCAACGTTCGTGGGACAAATGATGAAGGACATGTGGCAAACTTTGTCGAAACTGAACAGGTTATTTACATTGACAATGAAATCTCTTCGTATCTTCAAACACGTGGTTCAGTGCCACTGTTTTGGGAGCAACCTGGAGTGCAGGTTGGCTCTCATAAAGTAAAGTTGTCACGAGGTTACGAAGCGTCCCGATCGGCATTTGATCGACACATGTCAATGATCAAAGAACGTTATGGACGACAGGTGATTGTCAATTTGTTGGGCACGAGTCTTATTGGAAGTAAAGAGGGTGAAAGTACTCTAAGTAATGAATTCCAAAAGCATCATGCCGAATCCAAACATACAGATGTTCCTCATATTGTCTTCGATTACCATCAAGAGTGTCGCGGAGGGAATCAAACTAATCTGGCTAAGTTAAAAACTAAGGTGGAGCAACAATTCAACGAATTTCAATTTTATCACGCCGATGGGGGTTGTGTTTACGGCCAGCAAACGGGAACGATACGGACAAATTGTCTGGATTGCCTTGATCGAACAAACTGCGTTCAGACTTTCTTCGGTTTGGAAACTCTTACTAAGCAGTTGCAAGTCATGAAGCTGGTGGATAAAAAGCAGACGATAATGCGGTTTGAGGAGGTGTTTAAGCAGATGTGGGTTAACAACGGCAATGAAATTAGTAAAATATACGCGGGCACTGGTGCAATACAAGGCAGTTCTAAATTGATCGATGGGGCACGCTCTGCAGCGCGGACAATTCAAAATAATTTATTGGATAACTCAAAGCAGGAAGCTATTGATATTTTGCTTGTTGGATCCACGCTTAGTAGTGAGCTTGCTGATCGTGTCAGAACTCTTTTGCCTTATAATACTCTTCATGGTGAGTGAAATTTTAATCCGCCACTTGCGTAATTTATGAGAAAATTGTAATTTTAGCTGCACCGCACGTCCTTCGAGAAATGTGTCGTCGTTATACGGAATATACGACCCCATTTAATCTTCGTGTGGTTGTGGGTACGTACAATGTGAATGGCGGAAAGCACTTTCGAAGCGTCGTATATAAAGATGCATCCTTGTCCGACTGGTTGCTTGACCCTCACGTAACGAGCAGCTCGCTGATTGATGCTGCAAATCCCGACGAGGATGGTAAGATGCCTGATATCTTCGCGATTGGTTTTGAGGAGATTGTCGATTTGAATGCGGCAAATATCATGGCGGCGAGCAGCGAAAATGCGAAAGCGTGGGCGGAGGAACTCCAAAAGGTGTTGTCACGTGACCGACCATATGTTCTAGTATCCTATCAGCAATTGGTCGGCGTTTGCCTGTATTTGTTCGTGCGGCCCGAGCACGTGCCGCATATTCGTGATGTGGCTGTGGACTCGGTCAAGACTGGCCTTGGAGGACATACGGGTAATAAAGGGGCGGCAGCAATCCGGATGGTCTTTAACGCAACGTCGTTATGCTTCGTATGTGCTCATTTCGCCGCTGGCCAGAGTCAAGTCACTGAGCGGAATGCAGACTATGCGGAAATCACTCGTAAAGTCAGTTTCCCAATGGGCCGGACGCTAAATTCGCATGAGTACTTATTCTGGTGTGGAGACTTCAATTATCGTATAGACATGGAGAAGGAGTTGCTGCGTGAATTGCTAAAGACGGACGGAGAGAGCGCTATTGAGCAAGTGCTCGAGCATGATCAGCTTCGTAAGCAGCAAGCTGCCGATGCGGTTTTCAAGAATTTCATCGAAGGCGATATTACATTCATGCCAACCTATAAATATGATCTCTTTAGTGATGATTACGATACGAGCGAGAAGTGTCGGGCGCCTGCGTGGACCGATCGTGTTCTCTGGCGACGACGTCCATTGTTGCCGGAAAGTTCCGAAGAGAACTTTAATCCGGGCCAATTGGTCTACTATGGTCGAGCGGATTTGAAACAAAGCGATCATCGACCGGTGGTCGCAGTAATTGAAATTGAAGCACGTAAAGTTGATGAGCATGCTCGCGAACAGGTATTTTATCAGGTGATTCGCGATCTTGGTCCACCCGATGGTACTATAATTGTCCACTGTGAAACTCCTTTGCCCGAGGGCGAAGAGAGTGTGTTCGATGATAATTTAATGATGGCCCTTCTGCAAGAACTTGCACAATTTGGAGATGTCATTTTAGTACGCTTTGTAGCGGATACTATGTGGGTGACCTTCCGTGATGGACAGGCTGCGCTACAGGCAGCTGCCAATAAGCATCTTTGTGTCTTGGATACAGAATTGATTCTGTCTCTCAAGACACCGAATTGGGTGGAACAAGCCAAAGAAGAGATTGGTTTGTGCTCAAGCAATACGATTCCATTGTGCAATCCTGCACAAATGCAAGAATATAACTGCTTGGGTATTCCGGACGTTAATAAACCCAAAGCTCCTCCTAGCAGACCGCCACCACCCAGTATTAAATCACCAGTTCCACAGAAGAAGGCTATTCCAAAGGTTTGCATTTCGTATATTTGTTGTATTTATCAACTGAGCTTTGTTGTATTTAGGCGGGAGTTATAAGTATACCTCCAAAAGTATCGTCAAGCGGCCCACCAGATTTGCCGCCTCCTATGCTGCCAACACCTCCAGGTCCTCCAGCGCAGACGCCATCTTCGAACGTAACTCCAGCGCACTCGCCGCCCGGACAGATTGTTGACGATAGCGGTATTTACGAAGAGATTAACGATGATATCGTAAGTCGACCCGAACCGCAAGGACCTCCACCGCCGCCGCCGCGACCGGAGGCGACTACTTTGCCACCGCTGCCACAACGAAGCGCGCCGCCGCCAGTGCCTGCCCGCTCGGCAGCACCACCTCCATTGCCGGCACGACCACGATAGATCAATTAATCTTCGGCATAGGTAAATTGTAAATTCCACATACTCAACTAATGCAAAAAACGCAAATACTTAATGGCTACTAAAGTACCTAGTCAAGTAATGATTTCGTCCTTTTGTTTAAATGCCGCATGATCCATGTTATCATTGCACTTAATTTAATATATTTTTTGCGTCTAGGGTCAATCGCATTATATCTGTGTACTCAAGTTGGAAGTTCATTTCTTGCTGAAATGTTTATACTGTGTTACTATCGAGTAAGTAGCCCAATTAGGATCAAATGTTTTTTTCTCTCTTCTTTTTGCTTCGATAAAAGCAAGGAAAATGAAAATAATTATCGAAATCTATGTAAACTATCACTTAAGAGCTCATATCTCTAATGAATGTTGTAAATTGAATTCAACTATACATTCCATTGATGCTACTTTAAAGAACAAACTAGATTTGCCTTTAAAAAAGAAAAATTGATAAGAATAAGAAGCATAATTTGCATAGTTGTTGCGCGTATAGAGAATGATTTAAGAATGTTATGTGTTATACATATATATGAAAAATAAGTTGAGACACACTAGTGCAATAATTACAAAATCAATTAAAAACTATCGAAACTTTTTTAAAGTTTAAAACTTTTCAGGCGACTGCGCAGTACGATGAATGAAACTTTGAATTTACCGACAAGAGTATTCAACATGTTTGGCGGGGGCGGGAAAAATGTCAAGCATTTGAGTATTGGTCATCCTATTCTGTCCCGTAGGACTTTTTCTCGCATTCCTCTATTACGGGATTGCTGTGGAATCTTATCCTTGCATGTGTGTTTTCCGTTCCAT
This sequence comes from Anaulacaspis nigra, assembly GCA_030264675.1. Taxonomy (NCBI): domain Eukaryota; kingdom Metazoa; phylum Arthropoda; class Insecta; order Coleoptera; family Staphylinidae; genus Anaulacaspis; species Anaulacaspis nigra. The sequence continues at coordinate 13,150 of JARJDV010004005.1, forward strand.
ATTTCTATTCGGAGTAATTCGGGTGCTGGTTCTCTCGAAGACATCCGAACGGGAATATACGAAAAGAAATCTACATAGATAATGTTTTTCTCTATCGCACACATAGCGTTGTTACGGGAGCTGTCACCTCGATTCCATCCTGGTGCACGGAATATTTATGATCGAAGATTCATCGAAGTTAAGCGCCCGCTAGTGGTGGTTATAAGACGTGGCAACGTTCACTGTCATTGCGGTTCGTCTGCCGTTGACACCGGCAGTGTTCGCGTTCCGTGTTTTTCGTCGCGACACGATTAGAGAGGGATTGTTGGAGTTGGTTGCGTTGTCGGGTGTTGTTTGTGTGGCCGCAGCGGAATCTCGGCGCGGCGATTTTCGTCCAGGCGCGCGTCCAACTCGAATTCTTTCACCGATACACTTGAAGGGACGAACGCAGCGAGACCTCATTACGTGCAAAAGGTCGAAGTTGAACGGCGATAGAGTGTGCGGAGCCGCTGCAAGAAGGTACCCAAATTCGCTAAGTTCTATATGTGGGATCGCATGTAATCAAAGCTTAGGGGGAGGGTCAATGATAAGTCGAACGCACGTACTGACTGGATTGAGCAATTAGCCGAGTGTGACTTGATGCGGTGCTCGCTGTAGCCTACATCCATCCGTTGTTCTAGGGGCGTTGCGTGTTTGTTGAGAGGATATCATCTGCTGGTGCCTCACAATGCCCGCCGTACGTGGTGATGGAATGCGCGGCCTCGCCGTCTTCATCTCTGATATACGAAACTGTAAGCTGCATGTCTGTCCTTGCCGTTGGCACCGGTGCTGAAGACGTTGTTTTTGTAGGCAAGAGCAAAGAGGCGGAAATCAAGCGCATCAACAAGGAGCTAGCGAATATTCGCGGCAAATTTAAGGGCGACAAGACACTCGATGGATACCAAAAGAAGAAGTATGTTTGCAAATTGCTCTTTATCTTTCTCCTTGGCCACGACATCGATTTCGGCCACATGGAGGCGGTTAATCTGCTCTCGTCGAATAAGTACTCGGAAAAACAAATTGTACGTAGCACCTACATGAGCGTCATCAGCACGAGTTATTTTTGCGTGTTTTTAGGGATATTTATTCATTTCCGTACTAGTCAACACCAACAGTGAGCTCATAAAGCTCATCATACAAAGTATTAAGAATGATTTGGCATCGCGCAACCCCATCCATGTAAATCTCGCCCTGCAATGCATCGCCAACATTGGCAGTCGTGAAATGGCAGAGGCGTTTGGCAATGATATTCCCAAATTGTTGGTGTCTGGCGACACGATGGACGTGGTGAAGCAGAGCGCAGCGTTGTGTTTACTGCGGTTATTCCGCACATCGCAGGAGATTATTCCGGGCGGTGAATGGACATCCCGTATTATCCATCTTCTGAACGATCAACATATGGGTGTCGTAACGGCGGCGACAAGTTTGATAGACGCATTGGTCAAGAAGAATCCAGAAGAATACAAGGGATGTGTTTCATTGGCCGTGTCACGATTAAGCAGGGTAATCAATGAAAACAACGTTGGTAAACAAACATGATCTGTAACGGTGACCTTTTTTAGATTGTGACTGCCAACTACACGGATTTGCAAGACTATACATATTATTTTGTGCCAGCGCCATGGTTATCTGTTAAACTACTTCGTTTATTGCAGAATTATACACCGCCAGGTAGATTTAGTGATAAGCACCGGCAATTGATGATTACATGTGTGTGTTTTTTGTAGCGGAAGATCCAGGGGTTAGAGGACGATTAAACGAATGCCTAGAAACTATATTAAACAAAGCGCAAGAGCCACCAAAATCAAAAAAAGTACAGCATTCAAACGCCAAGAATGCAGTCCTATTTGAAGCAATCAGTCTCATTATACATAATGACAGGTTGGAAACTCTCGCTATTAAATGTAAATTTTACACGATTTGTACTATTTCAGTGAGCCCGGTTTGCTAGTGCGAGCATGTAATCAACTAGGTCAGTTTTTGAGTAATCGCGAAACAAACTTGCGTTACTTGGCGCTGGAATCCATGTGTCATTTGGCAACGTCGGAGTTTTCGCACGAAGCGGTTAAGAAGCATCAAGAAGTCGTAATACTCTCGATGAAGATGGAGAAGGATGTGTCCGTGCGTCAGCAAGCAGTTGATCTGCTCTATGCTATGTGCGACAAGAGCAATGCGGAAGAAATTGTGCAGGAAATGCTCAATTATTTAGAAACTGCGGATTATTCGATTCGCGAAGAAATGGTACTGAAAGTTGCAATCCTGGCGGAAAAATACGCTACGGACTACACGTGGTACGTGGATGTGATTCTCAATCTCATTCGTATCGCTGGCGATTATGTCAGCGAAGAGGTTTGGTACCGGGTTATTCAAATTGTCATTAATCGAGATGAAGTGCAAGGATATGCTGCAAAGACTGTGTTTGAAGTAAGTGTTGGTATTAATTAAGATTTTGCGGTGTGTAATGGCTATGTGATTTAAGGCGTTACAAGCACCGGCATGTCATGAGAATATGGTTAAAGTGGGTGGTTACATTCTTGGCGAATTTGGCAATTTAATTGCGGGCGATCATCGCTCATCGCCAACTGTGCAATTCCAGCTGCTACACTCAAAATATCATTTATGCTCGCCAATGACGCGCGCACTTCTGCTATCCACGTACATCAAATTTATCAATCTCTTCCCGGAGATTCGCACACAGGTACAGGAAGTGTTCAAGCAGCATAGTAATCTTCGTTCCGCCGACGCCGAGCTGCAGCAGCGTGCTTCCGAGTATCTGCAGCTGAGTATCATTGCCAGCTCGGACGTGCTCGCTACCGTCCTCGAGGAGATGCCCGCATTCCCTGAGCGCGAGAGTTCTATTCTTGCGGTTCTTAAGAAGAAGAAACCGGGACGCGTGCCCGAGAATGATATCAAGGAAAGCAAAAGCCCCACGCCTGCCACTACAAACAATGTCAACGAAGTTAATAACACAAAGTACGTTGTGTATTTACCCTAAAAAATTACTGATTTTATTGATTAATCAACAATTCCATCATTGCAGTAGTGCAGTCGCCGATGATTTACTCGGTCTGTCGACGCCGCCTACTTCTGCGCCTGGCAACACTGGCGTGCTTCTAGATGTTCTCGGAGATATTTACAGCGGGAACAAGAATGCGAATTCGACAAATAATTTGTACAACCCCAAAAAGTTTGTATGCAAGAATAACGGCGTGCTCTTTGAGAACGATCTCATACAGATTGGCGTCAAGAGCGAATTTCGACAGAATCTCGGTCGTCTTGGCCTGTTTTACGGCAACAAGACTACAATGCCATTGCAGAACTTTGCGCCGAGTTTACTGTGGAGCGATGACCAGGCGGCAAAATTGAGTATACAAATGAAGCCCGTTGAGCCAACGTTGGAGGCGGGAGCACAAATTCAACAGATGCTCAACGCCGAGTGTATTGATGATTACACGGACACGCCGAGTATGGTGCTTTCGTTTAACTATAATAATATGCCGCAAAAGATTACGCTCAAGCTTCCACTCACGATCAACAAGTTCTTCGAGCCGACCGAGATGAATGGCGAGTCGTTCTTTGCACGATGGAAAAATCTTGGCAGGTTTGTGCAACAAGTAAATCTGCTAATTATAATGAACAAGTTAATTTAATCGTGTTCATTTTCACAGTGGTAATCAACAGCGTTCGCAGAAGATTTTCAAAGCGTCTTCGACGATGGATTTGCCTGCTGCGCGTACTAAAATTATGGGCTTTGGTATGCAACTCTTGGATGGAATTGATCCGAATCCGGATAATTTCGTTTGCGCTGGAATTATTCACATGCGAAGTCAACAAGTTGGTTGTCTTCTGCGTTTAGAACCAAATAAAAACGCACAGGTAATGGTTTGTTTTGTTTGATATTTGCACGCGTATCCAACGTATTCATGTGATGTGTTTTAGATGTATCGATTGACTGTTCGCTCGAGTAAAGAAGCCGTTTCGGTGGAAGTGTGTGAATTGCTGGCTGATCAATTTTAATCGCATCTTTCCTTCCTGCGCGTCGACGACAAAGGTATGCGTGGATCTTAAACAAATATAAATTTATATATAATATAAATAATTATATGTATACATATATATGTATATGCAATCTATATATATATATATACATACACCCACCCACACACCCACGAATTGCATATATTGGACATATGTATGCACAGATATAATTATCAAATAATTATAAATACCTAAATAGGAGAATTCTTGGTTTGGCATACACATAAGATCAAAGATGAAACGATATATATCAAATTATCAACTTTTCTTTTTTTGAAGCGATTGCCATCATATTTAGACGAACCAAAGACGAATGAAGTAAATAGCGAAGAAACGCTTGAGTTTGTTCGAATATGCGGAACAAAAAAGTTCCTATCTTCATAATTTCCAGGCAAAAAAAAAACAACATGAAACAGCCCTAAGTATGCGTAAAACTTACATATGTGTAATCTCTCACTCTCTCTCTAGGCTGATTATAGACGTTGTGTAACGAATTTATAGCAAACCGTGCATTCCATGAATTTTACTTATATGTATAGATGTTTAACGTTTCATTATCGCGAGTTTACTAACCGTCTTCTTATAATTTGTTTGCGAAACGTCCAACCACATCATTGCAACTTAGTAATTATTTTATTGCATATGAATTGAATTATGTTATTGTATATTATTGCTCAGCTTGTCTCATCGTACAGCAAATCATTTTGTTTATATATATATAAATAATACTTATTTAAGGCTATCGAAATAAAAGAAAAATAGTTGAAACGATTGATACGCCATCCCCGAGTCTGTGCTAATCATGATCGATCGCAGAGCTGACAATATTCTTACTAGACAAATGATATATAAACGTATAATATAATTATTAATATATTAATGTATAAAACTATTAAGGTAAATCGCATACGGAATCATGCTTCAAGATGATGAGTGAAACATGTTTTGTTGTTCAGTGTACACTCTCGGCGTACACGATCGAAAACAAATAGTAATTTGCTAAACAAAATCATTACAGCATTATATCCTTAATGTGTACATTAAACGAATGCAACCATAATCGTGTGCATTGCTTCTCTGTATAAATATAAAATTGCTTTGAACGCATTCGCAATACTCATTCGAACAAAAGAGATGTAACAATATTGTAACTTCTTCTATTACTATATAGTAAAATGCATTAGTTAAAAATTATTATTCTATTCTATTGTCAAACAATAAGGATGATGATAAGTAAGTTTAAAACATATTTAAGGCAAGGTTACCACCTAAAACATATGCAACCACAAAAGAGAACAAAAATGGTAGTGATGTTAGTAGGAAGAGTGTTATTTGATGAAGAAACCAAGTAAATAAGACACCTCGTTGTATGTTTCAATTGTATGAAATTCTTTCTGACTCTTTCTATGCAAATTTCATGAACCAATGAATGGATCAACTTGACCTACTTTTGAGAAAATAAGTGATTTTATTTTAGCATATAACTTAGGTATGTTTAGAATTGTTGTTGTTTTTACCTAGGAATTGAATCACATAAAGGTAATGGTGTTAATTATTGGTAATGTTCAATTTAATTATAGCCCGGACGCTTACTTAGATTACGTGAACGCAAGGTTATTTGACGTTCAGTATTAAATATATTAATACCAATCGTACGAATCGTCATTGCTAACAGCTGTAAGATATTGCAAAAAAATCTGTAGTTTAGCCTTTGCTTCATAGTTTGTTAGAACTATTAGAACACATCACAAGCGCTGAGTAATATCAGTGGTATAACCTAAAAGTTTTGCGGGTCTCGATGCCGGTACATTTAATCCAAATTAAGAATCAAATATAAGAAAGTAAGTAACTAAACCAACATTTTGCTATTATATTCATTGTTGAAGTACTTCTTAATTCTACACATTTTTAATCTTCTCTTAGAAATTAGCAACGGAAGGTGATAGATTTGAAGACAAGTAAGTTCATGAACAAGTTAAGTAAACATTATTTATTGTGCTGTGGATTCAAGTATAAATATTTAAATTATGTATAGGTTGAACTGCCCTTGTGGGAATCGTTGAAATGGTATGATTTCTAAACTCATGAAATTAATTGAAATTAACTAACCATAATAAGTTTAGATTTATTAGGTGCCAATTATAAATACTATTATTAAATAAATTTCAAGAAATTTGTACAAAGTAGAATTGTGAAATACAAATAAATATTTGTAAACTAAAATAAATCAGATGTCTTAGAAATGTTCATTACCAATCTACATTTTCAAGTTTAATAAAACTTGACTCCATCTTCTTTATGTGATTGCGAGTATTTATCCAGGCATTTCAATATCACTAGCGACTATTTTAACGTGTGTAAAAGCAAGGTAGAGAAATGAATGTACCGTAAAGTACAGATTATTATGATTATGAACTGGCAAATTGCGCCATAAATTCACTTTTGTTAATAATATATTATCAAACTATATTAATTTGTTGGACTTGATAAATTATTGTTTGCATTGTAAGACCACGATAATTTGTTTTAAAAATAGCCACAATAGTTTGAGGTTATAAGATAAAGACGCAAAAACTACAATGTTGCCATTATATTCTAATATGAAAAATAAATACTAATTTATTGAATAGACAATTAACGTTGGAATATAATTGAGTCGTATTATAAAGTGCGTCCAATTAGAATTTGTGGTCACGGACTTAATTTCGAAAAACATCATCGCACAAACAAAATCATACGTTCAACGCAATTCAACACAAACATGCATGCCCCACTCTTCACGCAACTTCAGTAAATTCTAGCAAAGTGTGAGGATGGCTGTTATGCCGTTGCTGTGTGTGCTTGGTTAAAATCAGCAATTTGGATTGATTTCACGTGTGATTTGGACCAATATACTTGTTTAATGAATATTTACATGAGCAGTTTACGGTGATTTTAGTTTAGTTTCGTTAGTGGCGTTATTAATTTGGAATGTGCTTCTATGTCCAAGCACAATAGAGTGTGTGAGGACAGAGGTCCTAATAGAGAAAATCATCATCATAATTCGTCAGCCTCGAAGCGAAAACGATCTGCCGAGGTGGAAAACATGGGTGACATCCCAACAGAGCGTGCTAAACGGGCTAATTTTTCGGCGATTTCCTCCAATGGGCTAAATAAGAATCTCAATATACTGAATTTGAAACCCACTGCAACCAAGAAGCTTGTGATCAAGAACCTCCAAGGTAAGTCAATACACTTATTAGTGTTTTATAATTGCATTTGCACTTGCTGCTGTTTCAGGTGAGCTCAAATTACCTGATGATTATGGAGAACAGACTTGGGAGAAGCTCAGGGAAGCTGTTCTTGCAATACACAAGTCCAAACCAAACAAGTACTCCTTGGAGGAATTATATCAGGCTGTTGAGAACATGTGCAATCATAAGATGGCAAACACCTTATACAATGATTTACATAATTTGATTGAATGCCATGTGCGTAACAATATAGAGTTGTATTCCATACAATCAATGGATCGCTTTACATTTCTGAAGAAGATAAATGAGTCTTGGCTAGCTCATTGTCATCAGATGATTATGATTCGTAGCATCTTCTTATTTCTGGACCGCACATATGTTCTGCAGAATGCACACATATTTTCAATTTGGGATATGGGCCTGGATTTGTTTCGGCAGTACATAATACGATACACGCTAGTCCAGACGCGAATTGTGGAAGGTTTGCTGGTGTTGATTGAGAAAGAGAGGCAAGGCGATACCGTTGATCGTACGCTGCTAAAGTCTCTGCTGCGAATGCTCACTGATCTGCAAATCTATGAGCAGTCGTTTGAGCAAAAGTTCCTGCTTGCCACTGAGCGCTTGTATGCGTCGGAAGGACAGCGGTTGATGCAGGAATTGGAAGTGCCTGACTATCTAGCGCATGTAGAGAAACGCCTCAATGAAGAGAACGAACGAGTTCTGCACTATTTAGATGGAATTACGAAATTCCAGCTGATTCATACAGTTGAGCGACAACTCATAAGCGAACACGTAACGCACATCCTGCAGAAAGGGCTGGATGGCTTACTGGAAGAGAATCGCTTGACTGATTTAACTTTACTTTACGTTCTCTTCGGTCGTGTGAAGAGTGGACACTCGGAGCTGTGCATTGCCTTCAATGTTTACATAAAAAAGCGGGGCCGAACAATAGTCATTGATCCCGAAAAAGACAAAACAATGGTTCAGGAATTGCTAGATTTTAAGGATGCTATGGATAATATAGTTCTTGTCTGCTTCAATAAGAACGAGAAATTTAGTAACTCACTCAAAGAGGCGTTTGAGTCGTTCATCAATCAACGTGCCAATAAACCTGCAGAGTTGATCGCTAAATTCGTGGATTCTAAACTGCGCGCTGGAAACAAAGTCGCGACGGACGAGGAACTGGAACGTCTCCTTGATAAAATCATGGTGCTCTTTCGCTTCATACACGGGAAGGACGTGTTCGAAGCATTCTACAAGAAAGACCTTGCGAAGAGGTTGCTCGTGGGTAAATCTGCTAGCGTTGATGCGGAAAAGTCAATGCTGAGTAAACTCAAGCAGGAGTGTGGTGGTGGTTTTACGTCTAAACTTGAGGGCATGTTCAAAGACATGGAATTGAGTAAGGACATTAATAGCGCCTTCAAACAGCATATCTGTCACATCAGGCGCCTCTCTCACTTAGAAATGACTGTAAATATTTTAACAATGGGTTATTGGCCCACCTACACCCCGATGGAGGTGAACGTTCCTGAGCACTTGGTGCAATTCCAGGATGTCTTTAACAAATTCTATTTGAGCAAGCACAGCGGTAGAAAGTTGCAATGGCAGCCGACTTTAGGCCACTGCTCGCTTTCCGCATGTTTTAAAGAAGCACCCAAACAGTTAGTGGTTTCATTATTTCAATCGTTAGTGTTGCTCTTGTTTAATGCGGCCGATGAGCTTACATTTGAGGACATTAAAACATCAACAAACATCGAAGTGGGTGAACTGAAGCGCACGCTGCAGAGTTTGGCTTGTGGAAAGGCACGCGTTCTTAATAAAACTCCCAAGGGCCGTGACGTTGACGAATACGATAAATTCAAATTTAATTTTGAATTTACGAACAAACTGTACAGAATCAAAATAAATCAAATACAAATGAAGGAGACTGTAAGTACACTGTGTGGATTTCTTAGGGTTTTTCTAAGCCGTGTTCTCTTTTGCAGACTGAGGAACAAAAAGCCACTGAAGAACGAGTTTATCAAGATAGACAATATCAAATCGATGCAGCCATCGTACGTATTATGAAGATGCGAAAGACGCTCACTCATAACCTGCTCATTAGTGAGTTGTACGTGCAACTTAAATTCCCCGTTAAGGTAGGACAATTCGACGAGTGTTCAAATAATTATAGCAATGTGATCTGAATTATGTCATTTACAGCCTGCCGACTTGAAGAAGCGTATCGAATCGCTTATCGACCGTGATTACATGGAACGCGATAAGGACAATCCCAACCAGTACAATTACGTCGCCTAAGTGCATGGTTTTATAAATGTGAAGCATAATTGTTTGGATGCAGCAGAATGAGTAAGTATCCATCCAGTGTCCTACTACTGATAAGATAAGCTACTCGTTTTTAACGCAGATGTATATTTTTAGGGCGTCTAGTCTTTACGTTTGATTTGTTTGAATCGATATCAATTCAATTTAGTTTTCATTGACAATTCAATAATTGTACATCCAAATGTATAATAACAACCATCACTTGCGCTCCTGTGGTGAACTTGAATTAATTAACTTTGTTCTGAACGTTACGTGTTTTAACTCGGAATATTTTTTGTGAATGATAACTTATTTGGCAGCCCGTTGTGAACGCCTGCGTTTAGAGATAGTACGGTTCGCAAATTTTAAGTATACCTATTAAATATTTAGTGTGTATATATTTAAGGTGAAACTAGTACGATACCGAATAATAAGCTGCTATTAGGATATTGAACCCATTTATGTATCAATGCAGCAAAGGCATGCTTGTTCCAGGTTTTTACATCAATATGTTTATCAAAAAGAGAGTTGTTGTTCCATTATTTCTTTTGTAACGAATTAAAATACTTCAAGTCTACGAAAATTAACAAAATCAAAGGCATCTGTACTTAATTAAATCACAATACTTATTGAGACACCGAGTTCATCTAAAAATTTTACAATTTATTTGGCTCTACTTATGTACACATCGAGCTTATCACGTTTTGTTTCGATTTCATTGATGAGCGCGTCCGCTAACAGATTCGGTGATGGTTCGCGTTGAAGAAAATCGGTTATAAGTGCCCATGGTGGTTTGCCACCACCATGTGCTAAAAAGTTGTGCCGATATCGTTCACCTTGTGATCTACTTAGGGGATCGCTGACAAAATACGAATGCCAAATCCATGATGCCAATGCTGTTGACGCCAGATATGAGTAATATTTGGCACCGTATCCAACAAGATGTGAAAATCGTAAATGCCACGCGGTGTTCTCCACATATGGCAAGCTGTAATAGTCATTCTGAACTTTGGCAAGGACTTCCAATGAGGTCCCTTCTAACGGGTAACCCTTATGAAAGGATTGATCGGCCATTGAGTAGAAGAGCTGAAGTTGCATCTCACTAGCCATAAATATATTCTTTGATGCACAAAGTAATTCGATCATATGGTCTGGCATTACTTCGTTGGTTTGAAAGTGGCGCGCAAATGTCTTTACGATTCTAGGATCACGGGCAAAATACTCCATCAGGACTGAAGGTACTTCAGCAAGATCGGTGCTACATCGGGTACCAGTGACATGCTGGTACTTTGTACGACCGAGCATTGAGTGCATTGCGTGTCCCATTTCGTGAAAGAGATTGTCTACCATACTAGGCGTCAGTAGAGTAGGCGTTGACCATCGCGGAATTGGCAAATTTAGCATTAGAACCACCACAGGCAATTGGTATTTACCTGCAACGTCTCGTCCACCTCGTATAGTGAAATGGCAGTCTTGATTTGGCTTCCCATCACGCTCATAGAAATCACAATATATATATCCAAGAAGTCCCTCACTCTCATGTACCACAGCCAGCTTATATACATCATTGCACCATACTTCGCCAGGACTAATTTCTTGAGTCTCTAAAGTGATTCCGTATATGCTCTTAAAGATTGTGTTTAGGCCTTCCATACAAGAGCCCAATGAGAAATATGGAGAAAAATCTGAAGACGTTACATTTAGCATAGCTTTTTTGTACTTGTGCGTGTAGTAAGGTACATCCCAAGTAGCAAGTGGTCCTGATGTTTTGTCATTTCGTTTCATCTCAGCCATTAAATTGAAATCATTTTCAGCAAATTTCCGTAGTTCACGATCCAGATAACTCAAGAAATCGGTGACCATTGTTGGTGTATCCAGAAGACAACCTCGAAGAGCGCGTTCTCCGTAGGTTTGAAAACCGCACGTAGCAGCCAGTTCATGTCGTGCTTTTAAGAGCATGTTAAAAACAGTATCTTGCTCATTGTCAGGATACATGTACAACTTGAAGCAAACTTCTCGGGCCACAGGATTTGGAGATTCACCATTCAATCCATTAATAACTACAGTGTCACCATCTGAGGGAAACCTAAGAAATAAATTGTATTAACAAGATTTCACAATTAATATGGATATCATTACAAATGTTGTAAATATTCAGGGATTATATTTGCTGGAACACGACGTGAATTATTTGCCCGTGAAACGAATAATTGGCCAATTTGCAATATTTTATCATTCAGAGCCACTACATGATTACGCTGTTCTTCCGGTAAATGAATTCCACACTGTTCAAAATCAAAGAGGAATAAGCTAGCAACATGATCATCTATTGCATTGGTTTCCATTATATCTCCACTTTTTACAACATGTGCAAGTGCGTCGTAAAGTCCCTTGTCAGTATTTAGTCTAAAATTCAAAGTGTAATGCAAAAATGTGTTGAATTGTGAGAAAACAGATACAGACCTTTCAACAAGGCCACTAACCACAGCACAAGCTTGCTCTGCAGCTGAAGTAAATTCTTTGGAAGGATGAGCTAATCTGATAAAATCTGCTAGATCAGCCACTTTGCATAAATTATCTGATAAATCATCAAATATCTGAACCATTTTACGTGTTCTATTTTTATTTGTGGCCTCTGTTATTAGCTGATCAGTGGCTATCACACATTGCTCTTTTATAGACAAAAAGCCATTATGGGTGACCAATTCTGGGACATCAAATAAGCCCTATAATATGTTAAAATCTTTAGAATCTATCCAATTGGATATTACAGATACAAACCTTTCGGGTCACATTTTTTGAAACTTTATTGTTTGGTCTCCCATTAAATGTCTTACCTAGTGAACTCAAATTTGGATGTTGGGATGAATATTTTCTAATCGCCAATTTTATAAAGAGTAATCGTGGCACTGAGTGATTCATTGCCATGATTGTGTATATTTTGGGAAATTTAGGGTTTCAATCACCACCAAAATTATTTAATTTGTTGTCAATGCACTCTTGATATAACACCATATAATTTTACTAGATGCCCACATAATTTTCGATTCTCAATATCATAAATAAATACAACTACACGATTTAAATAAAATGACCAATTTAGCAAGGCAGCCCAAAGTGGCCCAAAGTACAATTGTGTAAAGGTTAGGATCATTGTCAATCAGTTGCATAGATCATAATAGATCATTTATACATGTAGTGGTGTTTTGTTGATGTTGCAAAATATTCCTTTAAATGATCAGTGTAACTATTTCCAGTTATCACTTTATGTAAATAAAAAGGATAATGACTTAAAATATGGGTTAACTTATTTTTAAAATAAAATCATGTGTACAAGAACTAAAAATGTACAATTTTCAAATGACTCAGGTTTGCTAATTTGTATCACAATATTAAAGCCCTTTACAATATTTAACAGCTGTTTCTCTTGATTGCAGTAATGAATGATTTATTCATTACTGCAATCAAGTTCAATGAGATCTTATCTAATTGCTGTAACATTTCAATCATTTGATTACTCAATCTTTATTAAAATTCATAATAATATAATTACATATACTTTTAATTTTCATAATACTTATATTTGGTGAAATTATGATATAATGAAATGTCCTAATGTATTTCATCAGGTATTACAGTTTATTAAAAAAAGTTAACAATGTTGGCTGATTCTTGCTCATCAATTTCCGTTTTGTTTTCTGGAATGTTTGTATCTGAAATAGAGAATGATAACTATCCAACTAAAAAGAATACTCAATCAAACTTACATTCCGTATATCCTTGAGTTTATACTTCTGTTCTATCACAGGAGAAAGTTTATATTTCTGTTCTATCACTGGAGACAAATTATACTTTTGTTCTATGACTGGAGACATTTCTGGGCATGAGGACTGCTGAGAATTACTGGTACTTCCTCCTGAAGAAGCAGGTTCGTCATCAATTTCAGGGACATCATCTTTATTGTTAATTATTGGATCAGAACACTTGTCTGATTCTAGTATCTCCATAGTATTATCAACGGATAAATCGTCAGTCTCTTTGCTCTGCTTTCTTTTGAAAAATCTACTCTGTAACGGCTCCACATTCTCATCTGAACACGGTTTGTTTTTCAAAAATTTACATTTGATTCTTTTGGGAGATGGAAGAGTTATTTCTTCTTTAGTTGTTTCTACTGGCGTTTTTACCTTAACGTCTACATTAAGATATAAAGCCAACTCTTCAAGTTCTTGCGTATTATTGTGATGGACTGATTCATCAATACCATCTCCAGAAACACGTACGCGTTTGTATATTCCACTTGTATCAAATCCAGCGTTACATTTCGGTTCTACAGATTTTTCTGCAATATTTTCTCGGCTATTGCCGCCGTATAAAAAGGAATTAAATGATGGCTGGTAATTATCAAATTGATTATTTGAAGTGTCAATATTACCTAAGGCCAATTGCAAATGATCCAATTTGCAAGTTTTAAAACAGCTAAGAAAACGCTGCAAATCTTCTGTGTTTGCATCCTCATCGCTACTTAGAGTAACTCTTTGTCTGGTTCTTGTATCAAATACTATTTGGTATTTAAATGCACAAACGGCAATAATAAATGCCTCAATGTATTCATCGTCAATCACAACATCCATTTTTAAATAACTTGGCAGTTTTTTCAAAAATTCTCTAATATTAGTATTGGCAGTCATAGTGATAAATTTCCAAGCTTTGATTAAACCAACTCCTGGTAGATTCTTTACATAATCACAGCCAGATAAAATTGCCGCATACAGCAACCTATCAGAAGTAAATTCAGTTATATTTTTTATGCGCTTATTTGTTTGCAAGCAACTTGGAATTGCATCAGCATCTAATAGCTCACCATGTGCTGAAGGTGTCATTTTGAAAAACACTTTCTTAGCACCAAATATAATCAGATCTGAATCTTCAGAAATAATGAAGTCCACTAAGCCTTGTTTCTCCAAATACACCAGTTGTGCATCTGCTTCATATGGTGCAATGATGCATTCAACTCCAATTTTTCTTGCTGCTTTAATAACCATGATTACCATTTCCTGTGTTATGTTAATACTTTGTGCCATTTGGTGAAATGCTTCATTCATCCTGCCCATGGCAATTAAATCAGTTGCCTGTTTTCTGGCCTTTTGTCGAATTTCTCTTCTGTCCTCATTGACCACCTTGATTGGCATTTTTGCCCCATCAAATACAAGTATAGGAATGACATAGTGATCTTGCAATATTTTAATATTCTTCAGGCAGTAATCAACATATCTACACAAAGAGATATTGAATGGAAATATAGAAAACTTAGCATTTAATTACTTACTTGGTGGTTGGCTTATTTAAAAATAAATCCTGAGCACATGAATAAACACTTTTATGTAACCAAGAATGTGCATCAACAGCTGCCCTCTTTCCACGAAACTTGCTTAAATGAGTTTTTTTAATAGCACTTTGTGCTTCATCAGAATTTTTCAGGAATGGTATCAGACCATTAATTCCCATGTTGATTTAATGAAGCACCATGAATACCGGCAAATATTGTCATCAGCTGCTATAATAGTGATACAATAACTCACTCTTTCCATTCACAAAACACTTCTTTTCCAATTCTTAGAGGTTATCTGTACACAAATTTCTTCTGCGAGTTGAAGGCCTAGCTGAACTTAAAAACATGCAAACACGACAATTATTCCCGCTCAATAAACATAGAGTAGTATACGTTAAAACTTTACCCATAAACACACGCTCCAAATTCTAAACTGCTATATAAACTTATGGCATTGAACAAACCATTGATGGCGCTTTCAAACTAATCTGAATTAGAAACTGTTTCTGGAGCTCTTATCTATATAGTGCATTGTTGGTTACATATATTCCACTCAGATTATTTTTAAAGCATTGATTTTGCCGAGTTCATAATCAATCTTCCACCACCTTAGAATTATCTTTTAAAAGATACCTTTGAATTCAAAACAATAAAATAAGTTATAGTCATTATTAAGATTTTAATAATTTAGTTAAAATTTGTCATTATTATTGAAATTAAGATTTTTTAATAATGTACTTATTATTTTAAAGCTTTTTAGAAAAGTAGTAGTTTGATACCGCGTTTTCTCGCTTTCAAAAGATTTTCTTTACAAAGCCATTGTGGGGCAATTGTTTAATGATAGGCGTCACGTCACCACAAAGCATTAACGCCCTCATTCAAATCCAAACCCTTTCTTAACACCTTTTTCGCCATATTTTCATGTAAGATAAAAGGGATTCGGCTTGAATTACAATGACCCTCCCAACGTGCAGCGCAGCACGGCGAACAAACTTTTTTCCCTATTTGCTTTCGCACGTAATTGATCAACATGTCTTTAACACCGGATGTACACTCAAAGCGAATTCAATAATTAACAAACTATAAAATACCAAGCGTGCATAAACTTGCGCAAATGACTACGGCATGCTTGTTGGTGCGTTATGAATATTGTAATTAGATGCACATATGTATTGCGAGTTGAATAATTTTTAATTTGCAAAAGTTCGCTTTGATCATCTCGCTGAATGCATTGAACGCTGGCTGGATTGCATAGAAACCTAGATGCGGACGAGGCACGTGTATACGCAAATAGGGAAAACTTTAAGCGTTGCGTAATGAACCCGATTTGATGGCGCGTTGCGTGAGCGCCGCGCGGGATTAACGACGGCGCGGCTGCGTTGTAATTGTCTTAAGTTTTCCGCTGAAAAGAACGCGACGAGGACGACAGGACGACCGATATTGAATGGAGGTGCGCGCGAAGCCCCAGCGGGAGAGCGAGACGCGAAACTTGTATTAATTATCGAAGGCAGCCCGCTTGCTGGGGAAGCAAAAGAAGTACATAAAGTTGAGAGCCAGGGAAAATGATGAATGTGGGGGACACACACACACACACGCGTGCGCACTTATTATGAGCATATAAATGCAATCCGACATAAGCCAACACCATATCAACCAGCGTGCACGTGCACACACACGCACGCTTCACGGTGGCTGCTGCAGCGAATTGCGCCTTGTTTCAAACGCACTGCTGCTTCCTGTTACACACATTCACCGGCATTCAGGCGAGCCTCTTCAAGTAATGAAGTGTGCATGATACGTGCATGCATACACGCCGCTGACGACGATGGCGATGGATGCAAAGAAGCGGCAGCAGTAGCAACAGCCATCCCCGCAGCGCGCGCGAATGGGGGAGCAGCCCCAGCCGCGCGCCGCCGCTCGTCCTTCTTCTCCTGCGTCTTCGCGCGCGCTGGGGAAATCCATTCACATCAGGGATATGGGTGCATTCACCTACGGGGCCTATATGACTCCTCAATATTGTGTTTTATTAACGCCGTACGCACCCGCCGCATGCATAAAGCAGCACAAAAAAACGAAGACAAAGCATGGAGAGGAATCCGGCCGCATGCTCGCATGTGCACGCAACGTCGACCAATCGGCATACGCAAAAATCCGCCTGGTTGTCCACCATCAACGCCCTTATGCATATTGCAATTGCATAATATCGACACGCATTGTGCGTATCGTTCAAGTGCGCACACACAAGCAGGATGAGAACCTCCATCTACCATCATGGCTACCGTTCAACAATCCCTGATGACGGCTGATTTTTAATCGCTTTTAAATGAACTTTACAAAAATGGCGACAATTCCTCCCTGTGGTTTGGATGAAATGAAACGGAAAGGAAAGGAAGAGAGAGATATTAATTAACGAAAGACACCTAGGTGGTAAAAAGTAGACACGAACATCTTCAGTTTCGTGACGATCGCATGCAAAGTAGACTGCCACCTCAGGCGTAATTATATTGTTGTATTGTTTACAAAACATTATCAACGCACAACTGGACACGTCCCTGTGCATCGGGGGTGGTTTAAGAGGAGGCGACACATTATTTGCAGCAGCAGCAGCAGCAGCGACAAGCGATATTACATTTCACGAACGCGACGAATCTGCGCGCGGTGGTAACATGACACAAATGATGTTGTGAACTATCCACGCTATGCATGTACGTACACAGATAGTTGACAAAAAGCAAAACGAGCGAATAAACGAACGCACGACAACGACGGTCGCCAGCAGCAGGAACAAGAAAAAAACGTCAACGAGCAAAAATCGTGTGGTAGCTGCGCGCAAACAACAAACACACGATGACACTTGGCGCGTATGTGTCGCATACGTGTGCGATGGGACAACAACGACGGGCAGCAGCGTGGTCGAGCGAATAAAAATGTTGTTTAACATGTCTTCAGCCACGCCGTCGATTCGCATTTTGTTTGCGCCCCGCACGAAAATTCTTGCAATGTTCTTATTGGAGGGCCACAATGTGCAAATGCATACACGCGTTGATGGGCGCGCTCGCTGTACAATGCAATTTTATAGATGAAACGCAATGGCATCCAGCGACGAGATTTTTCGAGCCTGCGCTTTTTTTCGCGATCCGCGAGCGCGCGCGCGACGTTAGTCGTCTCTTTAATAACGAGAAGTCGTGTAATTAAAACAAGCAGCGCGCGCAATTTAGCGCATTAATGGTTTATTTATAAAGCGAGCGCATTCGTGCGCCATTGTTCGACGGGCGACACTTTTGCGAAACGACGACAGGACTAACTAACTAAGCGCATGCGTGTGTATTGAATGAAGCGATCTTAATTCTATGCGACGCACACACGCGAACGTAACCTAAAACACCTCTTCGAGAACGACTTTTCGGTGCGATGCCGGTGTTGGGTTCGCATGCTATGCAGTCGTGTCGCGTAATGTCGCCCGTCCGTTGTCGAACAAATGACCGAATCTTTTTGGCTTCATTAATTATTAAGTCATGCGCGCATGGACGAGGCGCGACACGGGAGCCGCGCGGTAACG
Organism: Anaulacaspis nigra; assembly: GCA_030264675.1. Taxonomy (NCBI): domain Eukaryota; kingdom Metazoa; phylum Arthropoda; class Insecta; order Coleoptera; family Staphylinidae; genus Anaulacaspis; species Anaulacaspis nigra. The sequence continues at coordinate 31,631 of JARJDV010004005.1, forward strand.
CGATTCGCACAACAACTTGCCGAACTAAGAGGGCAAACAAACAAACAAACAAACATTGCGCATGCCGATAAATTACAATTAAATGAGCAAGAACATAATGGACGCATAATAATTGTGCGCTAATATCGTGCGAACGTACACACTTGGCGCAAGCGCAGAAACTTCTTGTGCATCTGACAGCCATAAATATCGTATAAATTGAAATGATTAAAAGTTTGTCATCAATAGCCAAGCGGGCTGTGTGCGCACATTGTTCGAATTGAACTTTGCCGCCGCACAACAACAAACTCTCCACCCTTGTCGTTGGCGTTAAAGAAGTTGATTCAAAATGGCGGCGATGCGCATCCCTCAAAGCATTGTAAAAACTTAAAACCCCATCGTAAATGTCATAAAACTTGAAGCAAATTAATTCTTTCCGTAAATATTCGCAAAAACTCTTCAATAAAATTTGCCAAAATATAATAAAATGATAAAATTTGCTTATAATAAGGTGTAATATTTGCAAATTCTACAACTAACCTATAATAAAAAATTTTGCTATTTCTTAAAAGTTTACTCTTTGACGTATGAAGATTCTTCACTCTTTCTTAAAAATTTAAGTAAAGTATGCGCTCATGGGCAATAACTGATTCACTCTATAAGCGACCATTCAGAAATCGCTTTTTAAGTTTTATTTAGTCATTTAAGTGAACGCAAACACAAGTTGAAAACGCCACCTTCGACTGCCAATCATTCTGAGAATTGCAAATCAAAACCCATCTGTGCGTTCATCACCACAGCTTCTTTTACATAAACGTGCAATACTAAAAAAAGCGAAAGATGGGATGGGTACGTATTTAAAGTAAGAAGTATTACAAGGCTGTTATTACATCTCTGATTACCACGCATTTCAAATTATTGGAAGCCTCCGTCGTCTTTGCCATGCCAATCAATCAAAACCTACTTTTGACTAATAGTTTAATAATTTCAAAATTTCGAAAAAAACACGCTTAACCTTCATTTGATGCTATGAAATCAAGTGTGTGGTGTAGTTTCAACTTTGGTCAAATGTCAAATGAGTGAGTATAAAACATAAATGTTCAGGTTATGTTTTAATTGCGTTTGCAAACTTTTTTGTTGCGCCCTCATTCGTGTGTGAGTGTTGGTGGTTTTTGTTGTTGCTGTTGGTGCAATTTTTCGCGTCGTCCACGTTCACATAGCGCACATAGCGTACATATGCCTACAATCGTGTTATATACAAAGTGCATTCAGCGCGTCGCACTCACATATGCGACGTCGCGTCGTCGAGTGAAAAGGCTTCGCGGCGCGCGCGCTCCACCAGGCTCATAAACCTCATGTGTGCACATGATGTCGAAGGTAGGTGCGCATTGCAAACACCTAAGTACGTACGGCGTGCGCGATCGACAAGGACGACGATGCGAAAGAGTATGCAATGCATGCTATGCATGCAAACGTTCGTTCGTTCGTTCGTTCGTTCGCTCTTCTCACACCGTGCAATGCAATGCATCGCATTGTGCACTCTCTGCGTATGCATGCATGTATCACGTTTCTCTTGACTTGCTTAACGCGCCCTGGCGGCTAAGCACTCGAGCGCGATTCTCTTTGCGCTCCTGCTTGCGCGCTGCTCGCTCTTCGCTCGCTTTGCAGCGCATACCAAACCTGCTGGGTGCGACACGGGTACGGGTCGCTCTCGGACGGACGGACGAGCCGGAGCCACCTTCGACGTGCTTCGCTCACTCAGCGCACGGCAGTGCACGCCAGTTCCTTGCCAGTCGCGTCGATGCGCGCGCGTATCAACGCTAACGCTAACGCCAACGCCGAGACTCGCGCGAAGAACGTGTATTCCGTCCGAAACAATACCACAACAACTCAACTGCTGCTGGCTGTTGCCAAGTGACTTTAGGATTATCGTTGTTATTTGTGCGCCCAGCTGGGATCGTCCACCGCTTCATGCGATGAGCGTGGCGAACATCTTCATCTACGTGGTATCCAAGTGGCTGGAAGAAGGCCCAGTGTCGACTTGGTCATCCGCATAGGCGACGAGATATGCAACAACAACACGCCGCAGCGCTTTGTTCTTCGACCTCTTCCTCGGCGCGGTAATAACGACGTATAGTGTGCCACCGTTCATGATACCTGTGAGCAAGAGTGCTTCGTATTATTATTGTTGGCGTTGCTCTTGCTTACGCACGCGCGATAATGGCTGTGGATAAGCGTTGTTGCGGTCCCATTCTGCCTGGATTTCGCGCAACCTCCTGCCTCACCGTGGTGCTCCTCATCTGCCTCGAGACGGTGCTGCTCTGCACCGAGTCCACGTGCTCCAAGTCCGTGCGCGTCCACTGGAACACGACGAATAGCATGTGAGTCAATTAACAGCAAACATTTCATTTCATCCCCGATGTAACCTTTTGGAAATCACTGACCATTACGCGTGTAACCTTTTATACGATTTGATGCGCTTCTTCGCGAGACCGGCGCGCTCATAAAAATAACAATTCTATTTATATCCATGCGTTCGCGGCAATAAATTACGGCGACAATTGAAAATCACACAACCCCAATTGACATTTCAAGATAACGCATTGCCGTGCAGTATAAATTTCAATTATGCCCTTCGAAGACGTGAGAGATGCATAGAGATAACGTTGGACTGGGTGAACTATGCGAGTTGGCAGCAACCGAACAATTATAAGTGTAAAGCAATGCGGGAATGGCTGTTTAGAAATGCCATTTCATTTTATTATCGCTGTGCGTCGCAAAGAGAGAAATTGATAATAAAACAGCTGTATAATAAACGTGGAAGCCAGTGTTAACGCATAATGTGACGTGTGTCCTCCTCGCAACTCTTGTAATTGCCAGCAAACACGCACTATTCGCACTCGGATAGAAATAATACAGCCATCATTGGGGGCTGAGAGGGTAACGCAGAAAGAGTATCGCGTAACTGGACGGGATGTATTTATAAGCCATAAGTCAAAGCAGAAGCCTTGCAAGTATGCAGAGAGGCAACGCAAGTCTTTTATTTACCAAATACCACACTTTTTATTTAGCGTCCGCGTTCGCGGATAATATTTACCTGCGATATTGTATTGCACCGTGTAAATAAGCGGTTTTGTACAAGTCGCGAGTGTCACCTCGGCGCGAGCGTGCGCGCATTGCAATTGAAAATAAATTAGCGACCGCAAGTGCGCGAGGGAGAAGAGGCCAATGACATGATAACAGCAAACAGTTGTGCGTGAAGAAAAAAATCACCAAGAAGTAATTTCGCTCTTAATCAAAACGCATTAAGCAGATTAAAGCGCAACGTTTAATTTCGTCGAGAGTTTAACGTGATGAACAACAAACACGATTCGTAACACCATTGACAATCGTTTTGACATCGAGTTTGCTGCTGCTTGACAAACTTATCAACATAAATTTGCATACTCGTTGATTATGTGCACGCAACACACACGACACACAAGAGTTAATAAATCATTTAATTTGCTCAAAGTTTTAGAGATGTTGTGTGCCATATGGTTGTATTGTAATTCTAATGGAATTAAATCAAGTAGTTGATTGAAATGAAATGCGTTGTTATTGTGGGTAATTTTTTTTTCGCGGAGAGAGGAGATACATACACACACACACCCATGAGGGCGACAGTAGTAGTATCTCACATCTCTTTGAATGCGATGTTGGAATGTTGTCGAACCTCGAGCCAAACATGAGGAATATTTCTCTTCCTTTAAGTTGTTTGTAGCACGGCCGCAATTCACCGCTAGACCGCGCGCACCGACTTGGTGCATGCTGCTTTGGTTCTCTTTGCCTGCCAACTTCTTGCACTTGCGAGAACGACTCTGCTGGCTTCGTGGCGCGCCGTTCTTCGTTCGATTCGGCGCTGGTCATCCACGCAAGCTATTAAAATAAATCTCCAAAGAGAAGTCTCTCGCTTTTGCCTCTCATACCATCGCGTTTCTTTGCTGTGTGCGGTGTGTTTGTGTGGGTATACAATACACGCGCGCGCAATAAGAGATAAAGATGGGTTATGAACCCGCGCGAATGCCGTCCGTCGAACAATGACGTTGGCTTCGTTTCAAAAACCGGTTGGCCGGTGGGCTGTGCTGAGGCACACCAATGCAATGCACACTCCGCCGCCACCTGAGTGTGTATACGTGCAAGGAAGCATTTAACTTCTCTTTGCTTCGTGCAGCTCACTCGTTGCTTCTCGTTGCACTCCCGCTTGCTGCTGATGCTCCTTCGTTCACAAAACACCCGTCTTCTTTTACTCTCATCGTCATCATCATCATCATCATCATCGGCAATACAATGCATTCACGTACGTGTATGTGACACTCACCAAAGTGATTTGAAAAGATTTCATAGTTTTCATACTTTTCCTCTGCACACCTTCTTCGTTGCCTCTCTCTACTTGAGCTCCTCAATAGCAGCAGCAGCAGCTCGTTGTGAAATTCCCCGGAGAAGAGAGAAGCATCATCTAAGCATGCGTGCGTGCGCGTGCACTTTCTTGAATTTTAATTGTTTTCACGCTCGCGCCATTGCCAACTTGACATTTCCGCCTGGCGCGATATTGCACACACGGAAAATTAATGATATACAATCAAGGGGTATAATTAAATTAAAAACCGCAATAACACCCGCTCGGCACGACGAACGCATAACCCAAATCAATGAAATATGACACACAGGGAGAACGATGATGTTCTTTGTTTCGTTCAGGTACGCGAGGAGGTTGGACTGGCATCGAAATGTTCAAATGTTTGCGGTGTGGGTTGATGATGAAGATGATGCACATAATGTAAAAACGTAGAGTAAAGTACCAACCCCTCAATGGGAAAATTCACGTGAGATTGCCGGGGTGATAAGAAAGTGCCAGCAGCTAACGCTCTCTCGACCGGCAGCACGCCACGCACACTCTCTGTGTATATACCTGAGTGCGCCCAAAAACCGAACGACTCTCACCTGTTGCTTTTGGCTCTTTGCGTGCACCACGTTTTGCCAAACGCGCATTGTTGCTGTATACGTACAAGCACTCGAAGGAGAGGAATCCGAATTTACTTGGTTGGTGGCTGGCTATCGACCTGATTAGATGCGAATCGCTCGAGTCGTTCGCTCAATTTTCCATTGTATGATAATGAGGAAGCGTCGCAAGCGCCTGCGAGAAGGCAGAGTCGCTCGCGCAAGAAGAGAGATCACTGATTCACCATCAGTAAACAACACAACGCGCACGGTTGAGGCGAACCGTCATTTTATTAGTCACTCACTCAAAAATGTACAAAATGCCTCAACAAACGAGCGGGTTTGCTTCGTTTGTGTTTACGCGCGCGCTCCTCGCTCGCCGATAACGACGACGAGTGCAGACATGCATACAATACAAATTTTTGAAATGTTTCCAAATTTGAATTAATTCAAATGCGCACACACGCTTTTGTTCTTCGCCATCCGTATTTGTCTTTTTGGCGTCTTTGTCGTTCCACTCATTCTTTGTCATCGCGCGATAAACGTCTTTTCGTCGTCGTCGCGCATAAATATTTAAAATACACGCCAAACAAGGATAATAAAAGGATAATGCGCATGCGCAGCTTAAGGTGCGCATGCGCGTCGACACATGCCGTGTTTATTTGGTTGCGTCGTTTTGCGCGCTTCATGCGCATTTGATGCATAATCACCGGAAATTAAAATCCAAGAACAGTTGCACTCTCTTTATGCGCAACGGCGAGCAAAAGAAGCAGGAATGCTCGCTGCTTCTTCTTTCGCTGCTGTTGCTGCTGCTGGCGTACATATTAATATTCCAAATCATTAATTAATTCATTGTGAAGTGGAATTGCTTTTCACGTTGCAGAGTCATTTGCCCCCTTTCATCGACTTGATTCAATTGCGCTGCTGCCGGCTAATTAATTTCATTATTCGAATCTATTCACAAAAATGCCATTATTACGAAAGTAGTTTTTCTTTTCCGTTCGCGTTCATTATCCGCGATCAAGTTACAAATGAATGGAAAATAACGTCATTGTGCGCGCATTAATTAGCCATTTTTCAATTACTTAATATCATTTAAAGCGAATTCGAATTCGACGATTGCCTTTCATGCATTACTCATTACCACTCGAAAGACAATTGAATTTCAATAAACTTCCGCTTATAAAGTATGCGTAATATCTCGCATGCCAATCATTTGTGATCATAAAATATAAATTGTTTCATTATTATTGTTAAACTGACATTTTCGAATTCGAGGTCTTTTGCAGGGAACGAAACGAAAAAAGTTTCAATATTTGTACAGTCGCGGTGGAGTACACGAATCATAATAGCATTAAATTAATTGAACATGAATTGAATAAGTAGAACATCACCTTCGAGAAAGTAAAATCCTGTCTGTCTATCTACAACTAAAATCCATTTGCTCGATGGCTATTGCGCTCGTTTCAAAGCGTACGCCGAGATAGAACGAAGCGAGTTGAGAGATAGATATAATAATAATTCTTTCTCGAAAAACAATAATAATCTATTGAACACGTACAACCTTCTAAAGCCTTGCACACGCCTACACACTAACTAACATTTAATGATTAAAGCAAAAGCACAACTCGTTTACGCTCGTTCTTGCTCGCTCGCTCACGAGCAATCAGCGCATGCGCACACACACGTTTGAAATTCCTTGCGATTTGCTAAATGAATAAATGAAATCAAATTCGAAACAACACACGGTCTGAATGTCTGATTCAATTGAAAGTATGTAGTGCCCAACGCTCACAAAAACCTCCATCAAGTGTATTAAGCACATGTTTGATTCCTGCATCTATCAATACGTGAATTACGCCCGCTTTGCAATCAATGCACTCGCGCGCAACATAAATTATTGAAAGTGAAAAAGAATTACCGTTGCTTACGCAATCAACAGCTTAAGAAGCGTGTAACTACATGCTCGATTCGCAATGCTTCTCATCTTGAACATTACGTTGAGGGACGATGTTTTATTATCTCGCTGAGTAAGAGCTACAATATTATTGTAGCCTAGATTTCGTGATTTCACACCCACGTTTTCACTGATAAGAAGAGTTCTCTCCCTGTTTTCCGATGTGATTATCACGGTTTCGCATGTTTATATTGCAGTTAAACAAATGGGCGATTTACGGGTAACACAATCGACACGTATGTAAATATTGAGAATGTGATAAGGCAGAATGTGCAGGTGAGTCATACGACTGGGTGGCTCTCGCGCTACGCGTAGATATCGGACTAATGCATTTGCGCATTGCGATGCGGTTGGCGCGAAAGAAACAAAAGCAATTTCTTATTTGGATTACTAAACAGCCGAGCCAATCGTAAAAACACATTACTTACTTAAATGATGCTGTCAGTTGAGGCGTATATAGGATTGGTCTTGTGCGCATGCGTGCGCGCATGCGCACCGTGTCGTTCGTATTATACAGGCGCATCTTGTGCATTGTGTGTTATTAGCCGTACACGCATACACGGGCGAATAAAAGCTGCAAGTAATTGGAAATGTTTAATAAACGGCAAAACGTAACCCAGCAAGGACAGAACGGAGCGCCACAACCGATGACGACGACTTCTGCTTCATCAGCAAAGCCAACCACTTAATGCAATGCGCGCGCGAGGAATGAGGTTAAGGAAATGAGTTTTCCTTGTCCATCTTCATATTGTGGGTTCGGGTGGCCGCACCTTTTTCTTGTTTAGTGCGCCCTAAACAACAAGAGCCGTTTGCGTATTATTATGCCTTCCATTCCATTTCAATTCCACAATTACTATCATTATTCGCGAATAATTATCGCGATAAATAAACGAATTTCATGGATTCGTACGTCGTTAACGTTTGCATATTTGTCGCGGCAATTAGGTGTGAATTTCGTGGCGGCGACGGCGGCTAAATTTGGCGGAGGTGAAAGAGTTCGAAGGGAGCAGCAGAAGCAAAACGCAAAGACATCGTCGTGCACTTGTTCGCAATCTCGCGTGCATTATACATATCAGTAGATGCCGTTATGTAGTAAGTGTTCGCCATTCTTCTTCTTTTCTCAGATCCTCTCCTCTTTGACTGGATGGCCATCCTCGCTCGCGCTTTGTGCGCACGTTACACGCCTGTGAGAATGCTTATTACGTTACGGGCGCATTCGCTCGTTGCTTCGTTCAAATGTTAGAAAACCAGTTTGGATTTGTGTGCGTGTGTCTTCTAGCGAGCAGCAGCAGCAGCAGCAGTTTGTGCTGTTGTGTAAATTTCTCGTTTTCCTCATCGAGGCGCATGCGATAGCCGTGCTCATCGCAATCGCATGCACTTGAAAAGATAGATATGCATGCATAGCTAAGTCGAGGAGAGTTCGCATAGCACGCTAATGGGCGAGCAGCGAAGAAAACGCACCAGCAACAACAACAACAAACATGCATTATTATTATTGCCCAAACTGCATGCCAAAAGCGAGCGACGAGCGTAGGGTCAAAGGAGCAAACACGAAAACATTTGTTCACTCGCCGTGTTTGTATTTTGTCGTTCGTCCGTACGTCCGTGCGCTACATATGCAAAATTATTAAACGGTAAGCAAAGCGTGTGAGTGACACGACGATCGTAATCATAACCTCAACGATGATGATGATGATGAGTAGTGTGGAATGTTGATCGATCCAAAAGTGTCAAAAAATGTCAAATTTTCTCACACGGATTAAACGCGCTAGCGATGCCATGAATATAAATTAAATAAGCATGTGGTGTATACCGTTTATGTTTAACTTGTTTTTTTTTTGTTCGGCGTGCACTTGTTGTCGTTTTTTTGGGAGAGGGTTAAATATTTTTCCTATTGTTGTGTGCGCATGCGCGTGTATGGTGTGGTTGGCATGAATGCGTATAATATATTACATGTATATGCAAGCGCCCCGAATATATATGCGTTGATCATTAATAATGATGTTACAACACGTCCGAATCTTCGCGGTATACAAAATGACATTGATTAATAGTCGACCGGGCATCATCTGGTATGGGAGTCGCGCATTCGTTGGTTGGTTGGTTCGTTGTGTGTGCACGCACGTATATGGAATATGGACGAGAGAGCTAATGTTCGAAAGTGTCGTTGTTAAACGGTCGCGAACGCCGCCAGTCCATAGATAATTAATGTCTTTCCGTTCCTCACCGATGATTGAACGCATAATAGGTTATTTAAGATCGTTTGCAGTTTTTTTCACCAACTTCTTCGTCGTCGTCGCTCGTGATTCGCGGAATGCTATTGTATTCGAAACTGGCTTACAACTTGGTGTTTTGTCTAGAAACGTCAGCGTTAATCACGTTCGATTTGCCAAAATGTGGTGCGAATTGCACTCGATTGCATCACGTTGTTTGTAAATCTGTGGTGGCAGCAACAATTGATCATGTTATAGTTTTTTCGAGAGGTCAGCCAATTTGTGCAAAACGCTATACAAACAGTGCAGAAACCAGTTGCAACACGTGTAGAAATCGTATAAACAGTGGTATCGTTACACCGTTTGATTTACTCTCAGCTCGCGCTTCGCATTACACGTTTTGTTTGCCTTCTTCTGCCTCTGCAACCGAATGCGATTTCAACGCAAATTTCAGCTTTTCCTAAGCTCTTGTGTCAGTCACGATTTCTAAAAATGTACATTATGCAAATTATAATTGTACGAAGCGATGTTATGTTCGTACACAGTAAATACATGTATTTATTATGTGAATCTCAGCAGGTTGCTTCTTCTTGGTTGAATATTTGAAAAAAAATTGCAGGTTTGAATGGTTTCTACGAAATCGGAATTGATATCCAATTTCAGCATTTTTTTGTGTGCTCGCCAAATGCAAGCTTTAAATTATTGAAAATATGCTAAACACGACAAGCGAATGCATGTTTTTGGAATTTTTGATTTCGCGTTCCGAGCGCGGTTGGGTTTGTTTGCAAACGGCGAGCGCGTTTCGGTTCGTTCGCAAATGCTAATTCCACGGCTATTTTGACTCGAGCAATTATCAGGTATAAACGGGCAACGAGCGAGCGATACAATGGAAAATCGTGTAAACCTAAAAGCATCGCGGCTCGATGCGAAGAGAGGAAACCGAACGTCGCGTCGCGTCCGTCGGCCATAATAGAAGAAAAGCACGCTCGTTTCGAAACTTCTAGACTTCGTAGAGTTCGAATGCGCGCGCGCGGTGCGGCGGTGCTGCAGCAACAATGAAACTCGAATTCGCATGAATGAATTATCTGTACGTCGTCGTTCAACGTGTGCTTCGTGTGTTGCTGGATACACACGAACGAAGCCTAGATAAATGCGCACTCGTTCACTCGCTTTGCTCGCTTGCATACCATAGACCCAGCCGTTCCGTGACTTTGAGTCATTATGGTCAATTTTATGCTGACCGACTTGATTCGAAGATACGCTCGCTGAATGCACGCCAAAACGGGGCAAATAGCGTTGCAATCAAATTGCTCAAATTGTTTCGGTCGCCGTCCGGCCATACAGGAAAACCGCGCCGCTTCTTCGTTCGTTCGTTCGTTTAACTAAGCAACCTACGAAAAACGAAACAAAGCAAGCGCACAATAATGTGATCGCGTCGCGATGTTGTTTAGCTGATTTTCGCAGTGATAAGCGAGCTGGCATCGTGGTAACCTGAATTGCAATGGGCCCAAACGGAACAATGGCGAAAGATTTTACAAATAAACGTGGTGCACGATGAGTAAACGATATGATAATTGCTCAGTGTCCTAGTTATGAGTTGTATATGTATTGATTTGTTTGATTTGCGACGCGACGCGACTCTGCGATTGATTGACTTTGTTTCGTGGAGTGGAAGGTGATTTGTGCGAAAAAAGAAGCGAAGCAGCAACTTCATCATTTTTTCTATCGCCTTCTTCGTTATAATTAAACCAATTTGCTCAGTCGTGTGTGCGAACACGGCGCGGCGCGTTCTTAATTAATCCTTTTGTATTTCCGGCGAGGTGAAGAGGTGCGCGCAATGATGGTGGCAATGCTCCAAAAATATCGCTGAGGGTTCTTATCGTTAATTTTGGGAAATTGGAAAAATGCTAATGGAAATTCGCTCGGTTTGCTCATTAGCAATGAATTGCGAAAAGTGGCTTTCGGGTTGTTTTGCATTAGCGCAAAGCTCACTCTGGGTGGGCGGTGATGTCGGCGGCGATATAATTTCGAATTCTAACGTGAACGTCGCTCGTAAATCAAACTGCAAACAATATTAAATATTTGTGGCGATACTGCGCGAGATATCATCGTCATACACGGGGTGCGCCACCGTCGCGATGTGCAATTTTCTGTGATTTTCAGCGTACACTCCTGCTGTTTTGTGATAGTGGTTAGTGTTGCTGGTTGCTGAACGTTTTTTCCGCTGATTCCGTTGGTTCATTTGGTTGCCACAGTGAGTGACATCGTAACGAACTTAATGGATGCGTTATTATACATGCGATGTCATCGGGTGAGAGTGCGCGTCACCGCCGCCCCCGCAATCAAAGTCTACCGAAGCAAACTCTCTGCCATCACCGCCGCACGGGGTTAATTAACGAAAATGGATACTAAATATTTCTCAGCCGCCGCCACCGCCTTCCATCGCCTGCTCTCTCGTTCCGGTCGACCGATGACGGTGGAGGCGGCAGTAATAATGAGGCCGTCCGTCACCTCTTGCGCTAGTCAGTCCTTCATTAATTATATAAGTGCTCGTTTGCAAAGTCAACAAACTTAATTTCAACATACCCCCCCTGATAACAATTTTACACTCGTGATGTCTAATATTTTAATCAATTTCGGACACGTTCCCAACCAAATTGCGATGAGTGGAAAAACACTTGACGTTCGATTTTTAAAAAAATAATATCCCCAAAATAATATTCTAGTGAATATTTAACATGGTCCATTGTACGCGTTCAAACATCAACCATTTTCAATTTATATTCATTGTAGTGCGCGCTCTTCAGCAAGACCCAAATTCGCAAAAAATAATTCGCTCTCCAGGTCAACGATGACAATTTGCCGCTGCCGCTGACGAACGGCGATCACGAGTGGCCAAATCCACTCGACGTGGTCACTTTCAAGTGGTGCTGCGCAAAAGCGACCACTGAATTGTCAAAATTATCACGGCGTGCTGCTTTGCCACTCTCTGCGCATCGCTGCTATCGCTCGTGCGTTTAATCATCGCAAGATCTGAGATGTTTCGCTGCTATCACTAATAGCTTTACTCATCTATCAATCACTTCACGCGATTGACTTTGAAGAGAGTCGTGGTGTGTGCGAAATGCGATTAGCGAACGTCACTTTCTTGCGTTAAGCCAATTCACCTAATTTTGATTTCAGAGGAGATTTTAGGAGATGTGAGCGTAAATATTAATAGAGAACAATAGAGTGACATTTTTTCGACGTAATACATAATACAGGGAATGAGAAACTTAATTTCTCTCTAATAAATCACGTACGAAATTCGCGAGTACATTAAAACTAGCCAACTTATACGTGTGAGTTTACTACGAAGTTTTCAAATAGGTCAGGTCTTCCTTTAGATGCTAAGGTTTAAACTAAAACTCCTACAACACGTATGCATTTTGCATGTTTTCAGTTTGTCAATTCCCCAGGTTTCACAAGCCGAGGTCGTAAAATTTTACGACTTTCTGACCGAATATTTGATTACTCTCCTATATTTAGCGCTAATGTGTTTCAAAGATTTTTTGCAGATATTTTCAAATGTTAAACGAAAGGTCCAATCTCGGTAATCTGTAATTTGCATTGCCTAAAAAAATGCTTGCAGTTGGTGAAAATTCGCTGAATTCCTCTTAATATTTTAGGTTATGCATATTTTGAAAGTTGTATGAGCATTGATTAGTACGTTTCTTTTTTATCTACTTTAGTTTATTTGTCTAGGATGTTGAAAAATGCCCAAACTTAATGTAATTTGCTAAAGCAAGTTTTTTTAAAACACTTTTTGCGCTGGTCACGATAATTCGAAAAAGGTTAAACATAATTCAAACATTTGCTAGAATACTAAGTAGTTTACTTCGTTGTTGCAATGAAAGGCTAAGAGAAATGGTGAAGGTGTAACCACAAAATCGTAGTTTTTATAATCCTTGTTCTTTAATTCTGTAAATTTGTTCAAGTAATTTCCAGACAAATCCAAATCGTTTTCTTGCAACAATTGATAGAAAATTTATAATCATCGCAACCCAAAGCGAAATAGTCCTGATTCACTTTTAGTATTACTAGTGCGCGGTAAATCAGAATATCTTCGGCTTAATTGCATAATTTCCCTTGAAATTACTTGATGGTATTCTTGGTTAACTAAACTGAAAGAAAATTAAATAAAAAGAATTTTAGTATTTCACAAATCAATTTATAAAGGTAATTCGTTACTCTTACATTTTTAACTTTATATTATCATTTGAATCAAATTTAATTAGTCGCGAGAAATAGCAATTTAAAACAATGTTTCCTAAACTTTTTCTTGCAAAAAAGTTGCGAAATTTTGTTTCTATACATCGATATAACATGAAATCTACATATTATCCTAGAAAGGATAATAGAACCCGTTGTATAGAATGAAAATTATACAGAATCGTGTGAACTGTGCAGGGTAGCATAGCGCGTAACACATATGCAATCATATTGCATATTACGATGTGAAGCAATAATAAAGGATAATGATAATAATAATAACTTACCAAAAAGCCCAGCTGGACGCATGGGATTGTCCTTCCTTCCACTCTCTCCACATCAGCCATCCATCAGGTCCATTCACCATTTCCACGTCAAGAGAAGAGTCTGAAGATTGCAGCGCATTGTTGTTGTTGTGTTTCTTGGGTTCGGATGCAGGCAGGCAGTCAGCACCACCCGTCGCGACGCATAATATACAATCCGCTTCAATCAAGTCGGAGATTAGGTTTTAATATCGCTGCAATTGTCCGCTCCACGCCGCTGCAGCGCGCTGCGTCCCGGAATCTAAAAACAATGCGAGAATGAATATCACACATATATACCGAAGAAGATGCGCGATGCGCGCACCGTCGAGCCAAGTCCGAGTGGTGCATTGCATGCATGTATGACGAGATTATGCGTTGAGATAACTATTTCATTCCGTGCCAGCCGCATACACATAACATAAATTGCAAGATGCTGCAATAAGTATGCGGCGATCGCTCACTCGCTTGCGCCGAAGTGCATTGCGGCGTCCGTTCTCTTCCTCTTCTCGAAGACGAACCAAAGCAGATTGGAAATGCGTGCGGTGCGAACGAACGCGACCGCGAACGCCTGCCTTGCCTGCTTTTATTCAGTGCAATGAGTAAGGCAAACTCTCATCAATAAAAGCATAAATTATACGTGATGCTTTCACACCTCTCATCAGCACCTCCGTCGGTCGTTAATTACGACTGGTGCCGATAATATGAGAATCAACTCTTTTACGCCGCGCGCGCACATCCAGCCAGCCAGCGCGCGGACTTTATCTCTTCTCTCGGCTCTTGAGGAGTCAAATTTACTATCGATGCACACACGCACTTTTCCGTACGTGCATGCACGCTAAATTAATCATGCAACAACAACAGCGAATGAATCACATTGCATCGATTGATAGCAACGCATGTGCTGTTTCAAACTGAGCACCAACCAAGAAGAATTCTGTCCATTCTTCATGGTCTTTTCAAACGTCGTCTTCTATCTTAATGCCTCGCGCGGAACTATTGCCGCATACAAAAACACTTAGAAATCTTTAATTGCATTCCTATTTGTTATTGTCCATGTTTGAAATATCATCTGCGCATTGTTTCAACGCCACGCATCATTTGCATTTCTTCTGGCACGCTGTTGGTAATTGGTTAATAAATTTACTTCAGATTTCCTTGAGGCCTGCAACGATGATGAATGAATTGTGTAATTGGAGTAACTAATACTTACAATGCAACTTGATTAAGGCCCCTATTGTTATAATTACGGCCATTACGGATGAAGCTGATATGATTTGGTGGAAGAATTCCGTGTGTATTAATTCGATTCGTTTTATAGACATTCCTAGACAATAGTTTTTGCGCGCGGGCCGGCGTCATCATTGCACACTCTCTCTCTTGAGGTGTGTGCGCGGGTGATGATGATGAAGATGATGATGATTATAAGCAACCAAGCAGGCAGGATGACGATGTGTGGAGATGCAAGTGGCAGGCTGGCAGGCCTTAACGCGCTTGTACTCTCCTGCTGGCTGCTGAGAGAAGAGAAAGAAAGAGCAGAAATATTGTTCGCTGGCATAGCCATGGCTGGTGCGCACACACCGCTCATTCTTCTCATTACGTTTGAATGCCCTCACGCCGAAGGTGTGATGTAAGGCACATATTACTCATGTACTTGAAACACGCATCCCTAAAGTGCCTGTGTGCCCCCCTTCTGCGGGCCCGCGCTCCTCCATATGTCGGCTATCACGCGCGGCGCTGCCGCCGATGCACATACTTGCTGCGTCGTCGTCGTGTCAAGACAAAAGCGTTATCGTGAAGGGAGTGCTCGCGGCACAATAGTTCGCAGTGCGAACGGAACAAATCATTGTGTACGCATACATTGATTTGGTACGGCTGACTGACGTTTGAATGCACGCATCACTGATGCAAGAGGCACAAGAGCACCACACACTCTCGCGCCTGCAAGATCCACTCCTGCCTCAGAGTGTGCTAACACTTTCGCAATGCGTCCATCACACATGCATCCAACACGCATTCTTTTAACAAGCAATTTACAAAATCACACCTTTTTTCACTTCCTCGTGTCCTACAGCCATCTCCTGTCTTCCCGGATCGATGGGGCACTAACCAACCAACCAACCAACCAGTCCACTCACAAACGATCAATTAAGATATCACCGCTCGAATTGTCATTCTTCCCTTCGCGTGGCGTGTTAATGCATTGTGTGCATTTAACGAACCTGCAAACGAGCATAATATAAATACGCTTTATGAGATTAGGGTATTAATCGCAAATGCGTTGCGCTAGGTTAGGGATGCACTTAGCGCGTACGTTTGAGGTCAGGCTTGGCATCACGCCAATTACACGACAAATACAGCTGTTCGTCACAGCGCAATACAAGTCCCGTTGCAATGAAATAATTTTATTACCTTGGATTACTATATGAAACGCAATGATTACATGATTTTAGCGAAGGAACTGAAGACATCGAGGTGTACTTTCTCACATTTTAACACTATTAATATGGTGCAATGTATGCAACCATTGTGTCACTCGGTATTGTCTAGGTTGCATATATTTCAATAGTCATTTGCGCTGTTTAAACCTTTCTATTGTTTACTGAAAAGTTCAACTGTTTATGTTCTTGTTTTTGTTGCAGATTTAGAATAGACAATACGGATCACATAATAGATGTGAACAAAGGCAATGTCAAGTTCGAATATGATCAAGTGAACATAATATGTCCAGTTTATATGCCTGGCACCTTTGATGAAGATGCCGAAAAGTATATAATTTATAACGTCTCCAAAGAGGAGTACGAAACATGCAGGATAACGAATCCGAATCCGCGTATCATCGCCATTTGCGACAAGCCCCATAAGCAGATGTATTTTACGATTACATTCCGGCCATTTACGCCACAACCTGGAGGATTGGAATTTCTCCCAGGGAAAGACTACTATTTCATATGTGAGTGCACTGTTACGCGCAATTTTAAACTGATAATTTACGACGTTGTTGTTGATTTAGCGACATCTTCAAAGGATGACCTCCATAGACGGATAGGTGGTAGATGCTCTACCAACAATATGAAAATAGTGTTTAAAGTATGTTGCGCTCCAACGGATGGGCAGAATACAACGACGGTACGTACAATATCATCGTCAATGCCCACTGTGCCTTGGGGGCTGCGTCCGTATTCCCGGACGACGACGACGACGCAGCCCACGCATCAAATAACATTCACGACGTCCACATTCAAACCAACCAAGAAAATAGGTAAATCGGAAAGCTGTTTAGTAATTTGTATCATTGTCTTAACGAAATGATTATTTTCAGTCGAATATGATAAGCAACATCCGAACGAAGTCCTCAAAAATGAGGAACTCACGTATTCCAAGGCAGCTTGGCTCACCACAGGAGGTCCACCAAGTTTCCTTGTGATTGCCGCATTTATCGCCATCATTCGATGGAGGTGAGCCAGACGCCGCCGAGCGGAAACTTGTCGCCGAACGACTCTAGTGCAGCATCCGCTGAACACGATCGCATACAATTGACGTACTTAACAATTCGAAGAGACTACAGACTTTATGAAATTAGTTAATTTGACAACGAGGATATGTGGCTTTGGACAAAAAGTTGAAAATTTCGTGCGCGCTCCAAAACGGACTATTATCGATGAAGAAATTGCGCGTGCGGTTCCATTTCATTCATGTACATACTATACATATAAATATATACCTATTATAATTATTGATAAATTATTCTTCAGCAATAATTGCTGGTGTGATAAATTATACAAATGTAATGTTAATTCTTAGTGACGAATATCAAAACGCAACGCAACACTAACGAAAGTTGACGACAGTGGGGCCAAAAAAATGAAACGAAAACTAACCGAACACCAATATGCGCTTATGTATTACAGTAAGCAATTGTATTATACATACATAGTATTGTCATAGTTGGCAGCAAATTTTGAATGTGAACAAACTATACTGCTTGATTTAATTTATTCCGAACTTTTTCAAAACGATAATAATGTTCAGCACTCATTTTCCATAGCCATATTACATATTTAAGCAACGAAGAACAACGAGCGCCCACAAACGCGTTTCAGTTCGTTTAAGCAATTTGTATTTATTTATTGTTGGCAATCCGAAAATGGTGCCATTTCCATTAATGTCTATCGCGTTTACCTTGTATTTAATACATATACGCAAAACAGCGATAACGACTATGTAAAGTATTCGCCGTCTTTTGTCTTACACTTAACACTTAGTTCTATTCTACTACATACATACAATACAGATACAAGTAATATGCCAGTAGAGAGGCCCGGAACCATGAAATACGATTATGATTTTGTTCATGTTTTTGTGTCCAGCAACAGATCGAATTCATCTCGAATATATAATAGCCATTTAGATTCATCAAACCAATTCCGAACTGTACATATTAATATAAATACATACATATATTCTACGGATTTAATTTACAATAGACCATTGATGTGTGTTCTCTTTGCTTTGTTTTTGTGTAAGACATGATCCTCTATCATGTAAACTGAGTATTTATATTTCTTGCCTGATTGAAGAATAAATGTGTCACCAACTTATTGTGCTCATTATTTGGATACATACCCTGTTGTTGTCACTTGGTGGAAATTTTGTTTATGAAATAAAGCTTTCTGTTGTATTAATTGTATTAGAAAAAGTATGAAAAATAACACCTTTTTGAGTTTGTTTACTTTTGTATAACCTAATCAGATAGTATTTGTTTATGTTATAATTTGTTTATAACTACATGAAGATTAAATTACAGTGTGCGTTAGTTTCTAGATGGCGTTTAACCTTCAACTGGGGGCCTTTGGAACCAATTTGTCTCTTTGTACAAGAACCACAAGTCAGATGCCCACAGGAAGAAGTTGAGAAAACCCAATAGCTAAATTGAATGAACATGTTTATCAAAGATATTTACGGGGTGTTTGTATAATACTTACAACTGATATGTTTAATGAACTGAAACTTCCTATTTGAACTCGACATGGTGAGCAATTAGTTGTATTGTAATTATCCCATTTAATATTTGCTGGATCAACAGTATTTTTTAAACCAGTCAAGCTGTTTGCCCAGCAAGCACTGCTGGAGAGCCACAAGACAGCAATGATCACTGTTAGAAGAAAATCCTAAAATATCCAATAATCAAATTGTGTCAAAGAGAATTGGAAGAATGTACTTACAACCAAAGGTAATTCAGGCTTGTTTTTATACAACTCATCATATTTTGTATAAAGAACACATATGAGCAGGCAGTATAACATTGCAATCACACCAGTGGCCACAAAAAAGGTGACATCAGAAGTGTAATTGCCAATAACTGTTGCTCTTGGGTGACAGTCACTGGTTTTACCCAAATTCATCTCTCTATGTAGGTAAAGATTAAATGGATAATCAAATTCAAATTTGTATTGGTCCTCACAGGCAAATTGTACATATCCAACATAGTTGCATGTGGTAGCAAATGCGCAAATGGAAAATACCTACAAGATAAACAAACACTTAATGATAGTATAAATGATAAATTGATAACTTACAAATTGAAGAATGCGCATCACCCCTCTGGGTTCTTGGAACACAGAAAAATTCATATCCATGATGTTGGATAATAGGAGAACGTTTGTCAACGCTTAGTGAGCAAAATACAAGAGAGCACTCCCAAGATGGATGTTTTGTTTGAAGTACACACCTAAGCCGCTCGCCCAAATAAATATGACTCACGGTACCAATACGCTGTGAGAAGTTTACACAGGGAGTTGTGGCAATTATAAAAGGTCAAACGATAACCAAATGAATGCGAATCACGTAAGACGCGTAAGATGCTACCACGCACTCGGCGTTCTAAAAGCCGATTGTCTCATTCCTTATTTGTGTTGCATTATCGAATATGCCCTTGAAGCAAGTGCAATCCGTATCGTACCTGTTGGCATACAGTGCACGCCACGGCTGAGCCGCTCATTAGCACACAAACTCTAGTATAATCACCTAACGAATGTAAACAACATAGCAACATTCCTAATTGTCAGTATGTAGAAAGTTTCGCTAATTGTGTAGTCGCATAAAGCAGCATTGTTGGTTGCCTACAGCATTGTTGACAATTGGTTTTTAATTTGACAATTATACGAACAAATAATGAATTGATTTTAATTGAATAATGCTAATAATTCAATAAATGTCAACTTATTTCACAGAAATCGGTAATTTTGCTTGTACAATAACAGCAAATGATGCTGGACATACACTTGGTAAAAATATAGAAGTAAAAATAGTCATTACTAGGGTTGCTGCTGTCAACCTGTCCAACCCTATAAAACACGCTAATTTCGAATGAATATTGCGCATTTCTTGCATATTTAACAGATCATTCGGTTGCAGTACCACTTTTTGTAATGCGTCCATTTTAACATCGGCACGGACGAGATAGTTGTGAAGTAGTGTGTGGTGTTTGTTTGTACACCGGTTCATGTTACTACGAAAACAGCCCTTCTAAATATTTTACAGCTTGATTTGATGTTGTTAAGTGTATCAAATTCCTATCCAATATGACCAGTGTGAAAAGTTGTAACAGTGAGAGGACTTCGATCCACGAAATGCTCAAAGAGTCCTCGAATGAAACAAAAGACAACAACATGAAGAATAGTTCACACGTCCCCGAAGCAGCTAGTGCAGGAAATCAACATCAAAATCGGTATGGAAATATACCAAACAGTATGAGTTCTCCAGCTATCATGATTGCCAATAATGAAGCTCTAGAAGGAAGCAGCGATAGCACGTCCATGTATCGCAGTCAATCAAGAATTGAACTAATTAAAAATTGGTCAATATCCGCATATAAATGCACGAAACAGCTCATGTTTGAAAAGCTGGGTAAATCGTCAAGAACTGTTGATACCGAGCTGGAGGGTCAGATTGAGTCTTTGAGAGATACTCAGAAGAAATATATGAATGTTTTGCGCCTTGCTAGAGCACTAACAAATCATTTTTATAATGTGGTCCAAACACAAGTAAGTACAACAATTTTAATGGTTACAGAAATATTGACTAACGTCGTGTTTTTAGCATACTTTAGGGGAGGCGTTTTCTGATTTGGCACAAAAGTCACCAGAGTTACAGGAAGAGTTCATGTATAATTCTGAGATGCAGAGAAGTTTGACGAAAAACGGCGAAACGTTATTAGGAGCGCTTAATTTTTTCACGTCATCCGTGAGCACGCTATGTAACAAAACGATGGAGGATACAATCCAAAGTGTCAAGCAGTATGAAGCCGCACGCATTGCGTACGACGCATATCGTTCAGATTTGGAATCGATGACAGGCAAAGAGAACAACGGGAATGGCGACTTGGATGACGCCCAAGTGGGCTACGAACGACATCGGCAGCAATTTATGAAATTGCGCGCAGAAGTTGCAGTCAAGTTGAAGTTCCTGGATGAGAATCGTATCAAAGTGATGCACAAGCAACTATTGCTGTTCCATAATGCGATTTCGGCATATTTCTCCGGTAACCAAACTGCGCTTGATGCCACCCTCAAGCAATTCAACATCAAGATGAAGAGCCCCAGCTCGGCGAGCATGGCCGCGTGGATAGAACAATAATATCGGGCATGCGGACGTTCTTGAATTCTAGTCAGTATTTTCTTGTGTTTACTTTTGCCATTCACCGTACTAACGAAAGCTTTTCTGCTTTTCGGAAGCATTCCTAATTTGAGTTTCCGTATCTTTATGTATTTATTAATATTTATTACATTATAGTTTATATTTCGACTAATTTTATTTATTTTTTTATTACGCCTAGACGAGTTTGCTTTGAATCTTATCTCACTGAGACTGAAAGTATGAACACCTTTTCACGTGGAGACTTGACGATGTACTTTGTAAAAATAACGACAAGTTGTCTGTTTGTAGTCGTAGATAGACAGCGCGTTCACGGCGTATGTTAAAATTTGCGTTATCATATAGTCTAGGATATCAGATATCTAACAATAAGTAATTCTAAGTTATGATTTCAATGTAAACTGTATGAACTTCATGTGACTTGTGCAATTTTTAACGAAAAACGTACTCACCGCTTATCATCATGGGATTTGAATTCAATTCCGATCAACTGTGTTTTAAATAAACTTTTTGCGTAAATACCTAATTGTATCCCACTCACCTTTATTCAACCATTAACCTCGAATTGAAATTTAAGCGGGAAATTGTTGCAGGATTATCTTCGAATGTGCGCCATATTGAATGTTTCAAAGTGCTAAATTTAAATGTTAAATGACATTATTTTTCTCATGCTGTTTCGCAGAAAAAATGGATTTAAATTATGCATATGAATATTTATCATTTTCAGTAAAGTTATACGAGTGACCAAGAATATTAAACTTAATCCTTAGGTAGTCCTTTTTCAGTGAAGTATAGTTACAGGCATTAAAGGAGCTTAAGGGTTTTAAGCACCATCTAATAGGTTATTAAAGTTACATTAGGGTACATTATGAGTTTCTTCTCCTTTGCTAAGAAATACGAAAACACAATCCACTACTCAGTTGTCATTTGAATATTCCTAAGTGGAAACGAAAATGACTAAATTTGCATTCCTTTTGCGAAATAGATACGTGCTCAAATCTTTTGAACAAGCAGTTGATCCCACTCAATGGATACATTGAAAACTTCCTGCTCAAGCCAAATGCTATAATGTCTCTTGAAATCATCAGAGAGATCAGGACCGCTACCGAGGACGCTATTAAGACAGTTATCAACCGGTTCGTATTCGCTATCTCTTTGCTTATTCGTGTACCGACGATTGTTAAATCTATCAACCGATGTTCGCAAAGCGCATTCTTCCGCCTGGAAATCCCAAGGTCTAGCATCCAAATCATTGCCGAACGCCCAATCGTCATTTAGCCTATGACGTACTTTTGCATAAATAGCGCTAATGGTTTTCATGTTCGATTTACGCCATTGACGACCCAAGTATTTCGTTTGCATCTTAAGTAATTTCAATACATACAGTTGTGTCATTGCATGGCGCACTTTGAGAGTGCGTTTGAGTATTGGGGCAGATTTAAAAACAACCAGCATCTATAAAAGATGCAAATTAATTAATGCATGGGTAAGTAAACATTTATAATCTTTATCGCTTACCATAATACGCGAGTGTTTCCATTTTGTAAGTTTGTTTAGTATACGTAGGAGATTTATGCATGAGAATATATTTCGCCATGAATATGGAGCTGCGTCTCCAATTTCGAGGCTCTCAGTCGTTAATTCGGGTTGATCACCAATCACACATGATGGGAAATCCAAAATAGGGATTCTGAAAAATTTAGGAGGTTAATCACAAATTTTCAAAGTGTGAGAGAGTCATAACTTACACATTCTTAGCACCAACATATGCCATAATGTTTTGGTTAAAGAATTTCAACACCAAGGGAATGCAATTAGCAAAAACAAGGTGTTGGGACATGAATTCAAACTGATAGATATGATTCAGTTTAAAATGCTTCAGAAGAAGTAAAAGAATTGCTGATACAGCTTTTACGATGATTTCCTTGTGGCGATTTACATCAATGCCAAGTTTCATCGATTGTAATACTGTCATTCTGAATGGAATTGAATATTATAAGATATTTATTATTTTACAAGACAAAACTTACGGCATTTCTTCGGGTAAAACATCAGCCATGATATTAATCGAATCTGTCTTTGCTTTTGAAGTGGGAGCAGCTGCTAGTAAAATCTTCAAGAGAGCAATCATGTATTGAGGTAAATTGGGAAGCATTGCTTGATACAGTGCTTCAGTTGGCGATTGTTCAATTTCGTATTCCTTGGTTGATAATGGATTACGAGCAATTTCCTCTTCTCTGATGATTTGCAACTCGGATAATGAGACGTACATATGCTATAATAATGGTTAAATGATTATTATGCCTTTTTCAATGAGGATTGTGTACTTCTTTAAGGGTTTTAACACCATCAGCGACAGGTTTTGGCAATCCAGCTAAACTTTCACGATCGCCTTGCAGAGTGTAGCCGACAAATTTCATTCGGGCAGAGTCGAGAAACACATCAATATCCTTTTGGCGAACTTTTGGTTTCCATGGCAAACCGCGATGTTCACTCACTTGCATATTCGGTGGTGAAGATGGTCTGTTTTGAAAATTGCTAAACATACCATTGTTATCACTATTATCCATTGGCCGTTGTTCATCATATTCTGAGAGTTCGACAGCTTCGTCTCCGTTGTTCATTGACATGGCGCTTTCTACTTCCATTCCTAATGTTTCGTGATCGTCAAGTGAGTTTTGTTTGATCAAACTCTGAAAATTTGCCATGAATTTTTGGATGTTATGTAGGAATTTCGTTTTACCCTTCGAAATGGGCGATTGTTTCGCTTCACGTTTTGATTATCAATCAAATCAGTCGCACTTGCTGGTGGCGAAGAAGCACGCATTGTCCTTGCAATATTCATGGTGTCCTCATTTAGTGGAGGCAACTTGTAAATTTCTCGCTTTCGATCTTTAGTATCTCGCAGTACTTCCATACCGCCCAATGACACAAGTATTAATTTCCACAATAAAAGCAGAACTTTTTTCATTGGGAAGTGAGGTGCAGCGCCTCCGCAAAAACGTGTAACCATACCTATAGTTTAAATAATTAAATCAAGTCAATCGTTATTTTAACACTACATACCAAGTAATTTGGTGACAATCAACTCATCAGTGGTATTAGTAATTTCTTGACAGAAGGATTTTACTAACTCAGTGTGAGAGGATTGAGGGCCCATGATTTGTTCATTTCTCATGACTTCTGTTATTAGATAGAGGACCGATAAAATTACGCGAAGATCTTGTGAATCTGCCAATGAAACAGCAAGTTTCCTCATTGCTACATGTGCAGCTGCATTGTTTCTAGAAAATATCAACAATAAAAAACGGGTCCCTAATATAATATTTAAAATTGTTTACTCCATTTCAATGTTTAATAAGTCCAAAAATGCATTGAACACACCAAGATCATATAAGAGAAGACAATTTTGCTTGGTCCATTGCTGTTGCTCTGCATCTGATTGGACTTCAGCCCAACAGCCTTGTGCAATGTAAAGAAGACATCTAGCTGCACACATTCTTAGTGGTTTGCTGCTTACATCAAGTTGGTCAAGTAATTTCATGACAACACTCTTTTGCTGCTGCTCACTTAATCGTTGCCAGCATGGTGGTAAATTATACTGTTCCATTTGATCCTCAAATGCCTTAACATTTAACTGCAGTTCTGGTTGCTCTGTGTAACTATACAGTTCAGCAATTTCATTTGCAAATGTGTCAGCATCATTGTAGATGAAATCAAGATCCAATGTTTCAATGAGCTATGAAGTATAAATAATTTGGATATTGCAATATAAAAGAGAGGAAACTATACTCACATTACTGACACAGTAATCCAAGTTGCAATTTTTGTTGTTTTCCATGTTGTTTAACATATTTCTTGTTCTTCAGAGTAAAATTACGGAGAAAAACAAAGTCTTTCAATATAATAATAAAGGTACTATTACATTTTCTTCGATATATTTTTGCGCGGCCGCATGATTTACTGTTGTTTAATGTTAGATGGAATCTTTCTCTGACCACACAAGCTCTTTAAAGTCTTTAATTTCTTAATATTGAAACAAGTTCTCAATAATCATCAATCAACAATGATTGATCGCCATATTGTATTTACAGTTGCCTAACTGTAAAATTGTATTTACAGTTGCCTAACTTGCCTAATATGCTCTAATACAGGTTTCCCTCTGATATCTTTCAATTTATTATCTCATCTGTAAGATGTCTCTGTCGGTCTGTATTTCAATTCAATTTCTCTGGTTAATGAGATAAGCTATAAAGATTAACTGATAAAGTTCAATTTCAAGCGATTTTTATAATTCGTAATATCCATTAATTTTAGCATATTTCAGTTTTGATACTAGATTCTCCTGTTTATTTAAACTGAGCCGTAATGCTCGAAATTCTAAAGAGTTGATGCGAAGACAAAGCGGAAGAACCTTTTAGGGTTGCTGCGGCTGGACCATAATCAGATATATATGCAGATTTCTTGAGCGCATCGTTATCGGATAAGCGGATAGTGAGAACAAATGGTTTGCCAGTCCGTTGTCGCCCGAAATATCGCACCCTTGCGCCACATATAACTCACCAATGCAAACATACGTATCTCGAATAAAATAAAGTGTAAGAAAATGCAGAATCGCGCCATTCGAATCGCACAAAGACCAGACGATTGTAAATCCACGCGGATTTTCTCGTTTATCGATGCGTTTATCAGCACCGCAAAGCTGGCCATCCAAGGGGGTGGCTTTAAAGCGTCGATTTGCAAACTGCCGTCACGTTGTTGATCATTATCGCAATGGATCGAACGCCCAACAAGAGAAACAAGAAAAATCATTCGACGAACTTTATGCAAAACACCTGGCAATATTTCCATTGTATTATTTGTTGTAAGAGTACGAGTCATTCGATTATTAAAATTATGTGATTTTTAGATAAGTAAAAGCAAACGGTTGAATGATTCTTTGTGGCTGAATGGATAGTGCAGTGCAAACAAATCACGTCATGCGTGCAGAAAACTTGGTTACAATTGTGTGAAATAATGCGGTAAGGAAACAGATGCAACCCTTTGCTTGTCTTTTGTCTACATTTTTATTGAATTTCTTGTCATTTGTTTATGATTGCAGGGTGTTGCATGCAATCATTGCTCTGATTACGTCGGTCGGTGGCAAAATATGGCATGTTTGTGGAAATCACAACAAGAAGGTAATAAACATGCGTCGTGTCATGGAAGAGTGCGCACGTCATTGTGTCACTTCCGTTTAGTCGGTGGTTAAAACATTGTTAAAACTAACTGGAGGAAATGAGCGTAACGAATACGCGCAGTTGCCACCCCTGCAAAGCCACAAAATACCTCGACGATTTCAATGGGAAGTAGCAGTGCAAAGGGACGCTAAGCGAGTTGATTATAATTATCAAACGAGCGTACAAACCACGTTACATGATTGTAAGTATTATGTTCAGTGATTTTTCGAAATTCCTATGTGCTTTTTCATGATCAATGATAATAAACTTCACAGAGGTAATAAAAAGTTCCCACGTTGCCATGTGTTTTTACGTAATGAGTTTAATATCACAAATCTGTTTTTAGGTTAGAATCTAACTGGAAGAAATCGGAAAATGCGAAATGTATTTAGTGAATGTGTGCACGTAGGGATGCAAAAAGCATTTAAACACAATACCATTACAAGTGGCATTGAGCACCCCATCGTCGTCGTAGTCGTCGTCATCATCATCCTTTCATCCCTGCGATCCGGCAACGCATCCTGTCTATTTCCATGGCGTCGCGGGATAATACGTTACATTAAATTACATTACATTGTGCCGCATCAAGATCTATTACGCGCCACCGCCGCCGCCGTCGAAAAGAGATAATTCGAATGTATTCCGAATGAATGTGCTCGCTGCGAAAATACACATTTTTGCGATTCGCTCTTCACTTCCATTCACACCGCGTGCACGCGCTCCACGTCGAAAATGGATTGAATTTAATTCCATCAAGGGTGCTCGTCTCCTCTCACGAGTTTATTGTTCGCGTTAAACAATTTGTTTCAACAAATTGCTTGACATTGTTTTGTAATCTATTTATGTCCATGCTTATTATTAAGGAGAACAAATACAGTTGTTTGTAAATGCGTGCACAGTTTCACACTTGGCGTATAATTTGTAATTTATTTTTTGATAATAAAACAAAAGGAGTAGAGATATTGTCAAATACAACAACTTGAAGTTGGCAACTCTGCTTTAGTTAGGCAACTTTTGTTGCGTAGAATAAGTTTTATTTTTTTATCGAACAGGAGGTTATCGTAAAAAATCGTGAATTTCTGAAAATCCTTAAGAAGTTAGGGAAACTTAGTTATATACTTATTGATAGCCACATCAGTTTTTTTGAATAGTTATAGAATTACATTTTTAATGTTTGAGTGTCAGAATATCGACGTTAAGATTCATGGTCTGATAAAATTGGCTAAAAGCTGGGTACTTATTGATAACTTTTCAGTTTCTAGGACAAAATGGAAAATTCTAGATCTTTGTTTTCAGTGATTGAGTGCCAGAATATTGCAGATGCATTTTCTGATAACATTTGTTAGGTGAGTTTTTTGGATACTTATTAAAATCTTTATTTTTTGGAGGAAAAATAAAACATTTTTGATTTTCAGTTTCGGTGAGTGTCAGAATGTTGATGAAATTAGTTAGATGAATTTTCTACTTTCGTTCAGTCTTTCCAGACTGAAATTTTCTACGCCTGAATGTCAAAATCTTGAAATCGAGATTAATTTAGTTTTTTTAATATAAAAGTCGATGAAACTTATAAAAAATATATATTTAGATATAAATTAGTCTAAATTTTTATGAATATCAAGTTATTTTTTACAAATTCTAAATGAAACTTTCCTGGAAACCAATTGAATAACATGGCAAATCAAAGTAAAAAAATGAAATATCAAAGTTACTCGCATGAGTACCTACTACTTTTTACGAAAGAGAGAACAAAGTGGCTTTTCGCTGTTTGAGGTTGGCGTGTAATTAATCGCTTGAAACGAACGCGGAGGCGGCGAGTGTGTGTATTTCTTCTTCATGTTTGGGCAAATACATCCGTTATGTACTTGCACAAAGTCGTGCGACGGCGGCGGTGGTGGTGGCGTAACGTTTTGATAACGATGTCATCGTATGTTCCCTCGGGATCGATCCATCTCGGCGACGCAAAGGCATCGTCGACGTCGTCGTCGTGCACGCGCTCTCCCTGAGGATATCTATGCAAACCGCAATGTATTCATGTCGGCGGTGGACCGCAGCGGCGGGCGGAATCAATTACCTTATGGTCTAATTAGAATTTTCCATTCCATTCAATGGTATGAAGTTACACAACTTCAAAACACCACCAAAGAAAACACAAAATGAATATGCATTTTGCACACGGCAGAGTTTACATCCCATCCCTCTGAATATGTCGGATGAAAATATAGAAAATATATTCGTGGATTTAATTCGGAACGCGGAGGAAACGAATCAGTTAGGAAGTGTCATAACGAGCACATGTTACCCCTTTAATAGTGGCAATTAGAAATTTGTGCGACAAGCGAAACTTTCCTCAGTGCCCTATTATACAACAGGCGGAAAACGGGAACACATACGACGCGTGCTGCATACTACGAAGAAACAATTTCAAGGGCTTTCCTTCATCCATGTTTCCAGCTCATGAATTATGATCTCGTGTCATGTTGTGTTTAATGAATTAATGCGTGATCCAGTTATCTACAATCATAATAAAGTTAGACTTACTATCAAACGTGAAGATGTGTTTAAGAAATTTGACAATACACTGGAAGAAAAACACTTAGGTTATGTGGAATTGAATGAAGAGGGTGTCGCCACCATACATGTCAACAAAGAAGAAAATAAATGGAGATGAAGGAGTCATCTCGGAGAGGAAACAGGAAAGAAGTAAAACACGAAGCACTTTACGCGAATTGAGTATTATGAGGGTTTATTGCGTGGTCGCGCGTATGGTCTTCGTGTCAATGTCAACAAAGTGGTTCCTCCATCTTACCCTCACTTTCTCCGGCTAAAAGGATATGTGTGCGTGCGGTTTTTTTACTTCTTCTTTGTTGTCCAATTTAATTTGGCGAATGGACTGGCAAAGTGACATTCAATGTGTTGTTGTTGGAACGCTGAACGTGACATGTTGCTGATCTAAAAGCTTTCTGCTCTAAGACAATGCAGGCAACCAAGCAAGCTTTGTTTACATATTATGTTTTAGGGTTATGAAAAATATTGCAGCTTCCATTTTGCTGATCAAAGGGTTGCATACGGAGAAAATCAATGAATAGGTACATATGCGAATGAATGCAATGAATAGGCCGAATGAGTGAAAAGCGCAAAGGGTTGAATATGAAATATGAGCGAAACGAGCATTTTGTTGTTATTGTTACATTTGCATTCGTTTGGATTTGAGCGTCATCAATGAAAGCATTCAGCATTCGTGGCGGAGCAGCGGGAAAACAAAAAGTGAAATGTTTGATATTCGTTTGGATTTGGATGTTAACGCGAAAGCTAAATATTACATTTAGTTGCATTAATTTAGTGCCTAAGAGTTGTATTTCATTGATTGATGGATAAAATTCGTTATGAATTTCAATCGACATTAATATGAATAAATGTTTAGTAATTTGATATTCGTTGAATTATTTTGTGGCACCAGCAAAATATTTCAAAAATGTGGAAGGCACCCTTCAAAAATAGAGTCATTTGTTATTCTCGATTCATTGATTTTGCTGAAAAGCCAATGTTGAAATTCCTGAAATAGTTGTTAAAAAATTATTTGGACGTAGTAAAGCATCAAATAACTTGAAATCATGCGCACATTCAATCGGTGGTTTTGTAAGTCGGGGGAGAGCAATCAGTGACGGAGTGTGCTTCCCCTAAATTACTTGTGGCCACTAAACAACACACGCACACATAGACAAGAAACGTCACACCACCCCCTCGTAGTATGCGTAGATCAAACTCACCCCTCGCTTCGTTTTTACGAGACCACATTGAATGTATGAATGAATGAATAAGGCACTGACTCGAAAATACATTCGCATGTGTTTCTTATCAACATTTATTTATTTGCGTCTTTTAATAATAATTTTCTTACAAATAATTTATGCAATTTTCTTCTTCTTCTTTTGATTAAAGTACAACTCACCCTTCATACTGGTTGAGGGTTTTATCTCCCTATCGTTTTATAAGCTGTTTTCATCTTTCGCGTTTTACATTTTACGCACTGCTAAACAGTCAATAAAATAAATTTTGAACACGATTCGCCGTCTTGAAAGTCAGATTTATGAATTTGAGATGAAAGAAACGAAAGTGCACGCTGCGAGAAGAAGGGACGAAGAAATTTGCATGAGAAGCAAGCTGAGATGAACGGCGAATGGAAAAAGTTATACCCCTACGGGGGAATTAATTACAGTGTTGCCACAAAGTGTCAAAATATTCGAGAAATTTTTAGCTTGAATTGAGTCCTAAATTATCCTCCCCACTTTATCGTATATGATTACTTCCATAATCCAGCAATTAGTCGTAGACTACACCTAACCTTTTTGGTGAACATATTGCCGGTTGCATCATATGCGCATTTATTGTAGGTTATGTTTGTGTGACACGTGGTGAATTTATTGCGCGTCGTTTATCAAATTGAGGTGAGATTTGGAGATGGTTCGCAATAAATCATCGAGGTATTAAGAGATGTAATGTACAAATCGAGTGAATTAGATGCTTAAGACTTTAAGTCATATTTTGCATATCAATATTTACTATGCAGGTTTGTTTTAATTGCGAAAATTCTTCGTGGCGAAATTAATTAATTTAATCTTTTTCACGTTAGCACTGTGTTCCTGTTTCGAGATGATTAATTACTGGAAAGTTATCATTTTTTGTTTTACTTCCACTTCCTCATTTTGCAAGACGTTAATCAACTGATCAACTGAGAGATAATTAAGAATTTAGTTAAATTTTTATGCATTATGATTTATTTCCGGTTTGCTTAATCAACTTGGGTGGTCTAATTAAATCAATTGTTTTAATTGAATGCGGTTAAAGCAGGAAATTGCAGTGAATTAAGAGATTTTGCAGAGTGAGCAGAAAAAATATTGTAAATTTTAGTATCAGTTCAATATGGCAATCGTGATTGTCGTGAGAAGCAGGAAACCGTAAAATTGCGTTACGCACAAGACGTCATCCAGGAAACGAAGAAAGGAAGACGAGAGGACGATCAGCATCAATATTACTATTACTATTACCTTCATGGCAAGTGCTTTGCACGAGGAGAAGAAGGAAGAAGCAAATTGATCTTGAGAATTCTCCCACGCACGCACCCTTTGCGGTTAGGTCTGCGGCATGTCTATCGGCACTTCCGCGAGCAATTCGGGAGATTCCCCAAAGGAAGGGGATGAAGTAGCTGGCAGCACGACCGTGTCACACGTGTTGACGCATGTGTCACAATCATTCGCATGTCGGACACATTTTCGAATATATTACGGCGTTGTTTATGCAAAATTTTATTCTTCCCAGGCACAGTTTAAATGAAGAACGTGCACGAGGAGGAAGAAAGAAGTGGGAAAAGTGTATAAATCAAGAAGTCCTGCGAGCAAGGGAGCAAGGGACGGATAAGGAAAAATGAGGATGTCTTTTTTATGGTTATAATCTTGTGCGTTATGCCATTTGTGCGCATGCGGCGAACATATTTTATGTTAATTGAAGAATAATTGCCAGCGTCCAAATGCGCTGCGCGCGGAAATGTTGCGTTTGCTCGCGGCGGTTGATTTATATCCGGGTTTCCTGCTTTATTTCTTACGTCTGCGTGGGTGATAAAGCAATTAGCCAATGGATGTTAACAAAAATAGAAAAAATAATGTCTTGTTTAATGTTCACTTTCTTGCTTGTAAAAATTATAATTTACGTCATATTTTATTCGAAGTAATTACTTATGGCAAGTAATTTATCAAAATAATAAATTGTATTTTTCTTTGGTTAAAAAAAATTTAATACATTTTAATGTTCTTTGTATAGCACGGATGCAATTTCCGTGTTATAGAAGGGATGATTTTATTTATAATTGGATGACATTGCATTATACGATTATTATTGATGTTCAATGATATTGCTAATGAGAACAGTAGATACTTAATAGATTGTTATTAATCTAATCATTGACATCCTGAATAAATACCTTCGTAGGGGTGGTTAATTAATATCTAACCTAATTTAAGGTACTTGGCGAATTATGAATAAATATGTAGGTATATGAAATAGAACCTTTCTAAAAAAATGTTCTTAAAGTAAATTTCAAGAAAACTGCTCAAAATGGAAAAGACTATCTTGAGTAATTTTTTTACTTTGTTAATTAATAGCAACTATTGTTTTACTTGAGGCAGTTTTAAAAGTAATATCAGTATTTTTCGTAAATTGTTATCGAAAAAAATGTCGTAAGTTATTTATATAGTTCTGTTTTCCGAACAATTCTTTCCAGTATATATCGAGTATTCTTATGATAATTGCCTTAGCAAGAGTAAAAATGTTATATAGCATCAATTCGTGTACTTTCCTTTAAATTCCTGCTCAAAAGTTGGATGGGAGGGTTGCTGTTCTCGGTATCTAACCACCAGTGCACTGGTGGTGTTTCATATGTTTGTAATTGTAGAAAAATTAGAATTTCTCTTACTACAATTAGTCATCAATACCAATAATAAATTTTGGGTTCTTTTTTCAATAAAACAGAAGTTATGGATCTTTCTAATATACTATCAGCATCTTCTTGCACACAACTAACAAGCTTATGTGTGATTATCTTGAAAATATTGTTTCAATTTATAATTTCGGTATTCAAGCTTCAATCAATAATTCAATATTCATTAATTATTTACAATAACATGAATTCATATTTTGCGAAGGATATTGAATTTGAATGAAAAATATTAAGTAATTTATAAAGTGAAATTTGAGAATAAAGCCAAAAACTAAAACCTTTGTTACCTCTTCTTAAAAGCGAGTTTTGACGAAGTTTTTGTTGAAGTATGGAATAAACTTATTTAACAACAAAAGCCGGGCTCGAATCCCAGTGCAGCCAACATACATCTGAATGCGGCTGGTTACAGAATTAAGATTACTTCACTACTCGCTCCGGCAATCATACCAACATCGTTGATTGTCGAAAATGAAGTCTTTTTCACCTTGAGCAAGGCTAGCAACCTACTCATTGTAAAGGTTATATGCTCATAGAATAATCCTAGCCAAGTCTAATTGTAAAAACAGGCGATTCGCAAATAACGTAGAAGAAGAAGAAGACTAACAAAAGGATTTTTGAAGTTTTGTGATTAAGAAAACGCGTTACGGCAATAGCATAAATTATTTTTAAATGAACAGTAGATTTTCAAGAAATATGATTTAAAAGATAATTTTATAAAATGTTTTATCAATTTACTTAAAGCTAAATCGAAAAAATTGATAAATATAATATTAATATTATGAAATAATAGATGTAAATGTGAAATTGAACATGTTTTCTTTATTTCTCAAAATATCCAACAACTGTCTTTTTTGAATGCCTACTTCAAAACCAGAAACAAATTTAATTGTGAAAAAGAAGGTATTCAATAACAAATCCACATGCAAATAAATCAAATAGGATTTTCTAGATTTAATTACACCTTATCCAGTTAACTTACTCAAGAAATAGAACTCGAACGTAAGGAAATACTCATCACGCACTCGTAAAACACAAGCATTTTAGTGGATAAACTTGTACGGCTTGAGCCAAAGACGAATGAGTGATACGTTTCAGGTGCGCGACGCATTTTTTCCCCATTCCAACTCCCTTCGCATTTCGTACGTTCTTACTTGCATTTCCTCTTCTCCCTTGGGACTGTTTGTGGTTGATGACATTTCGACGCGCAATGCGATGCGTTCTGACACGTTTCCGCGTTCATTCCTGCAGCTCTGCATTCTAACCCTGAAACCCCAAAGATCAGCGCTTCCTTCCCGGAAAGACGTTATTGCGTCATTGCACATCCTTCACAATTTTACACGTGCAACCGTGTACTTAAAACCCACTACTAACGAATACGTTTGACGATTCTCGATGTTTGTTTTTGCTGCAGGGGGAAAATCCGCAGCGAAATTGAATTTTGTGGTGAACCACAATGGAAAAATCAAAACACAAAAATTGTAGTGAAAAAAGGAAAAAATTCAATCACAAGCCGGGCAGCAGGACCGCAACACAAATATGAGCATGTGTTACACAACACCCTTATCAGTACGGGACAAGTGAACGTAGGCGGCTGTCAATTGTCAATGCAAATCGGGGGTGGCCCGTCTGGCCAAGCGCATATCCGAGATTAAGTCGTAAATTTCCCCCTCCCCTCGCCGAAAAAATAAAATAAAGCAGGAAATTTACATTTTCTAATAAAAGCATCAAGTAAATCGATTTCTTTGAAGATTATGCTGTGATCAGGCATAAAACGCGCAATTAATATGGAATCCTGTGTGCAGGATGCTTTGATCCTTGAGCAACAAGCGAACAAACAACAAACAAAGAACGCATCGTTCATCAACGCAGGCGTATTAATTATTTCCACGCGTGTGTTGACTGAACGCATTACATAGCAGCACAAAGCACAGAGCGCCATTGCGAAAAAGGACGAAGAACGCAAAATAAAAGGACTAAAAAGTCACACACAAAGTGCTTTCAGTAAACAGAGTGATGGCACAGGATAATTACTGCACTCGTTCTTCTCGCAGAGAGAAGACGAAGAAAACTCAAAGGATTCTCACGCTGGCGGCGGCAATGCTGCCCCGCCTACGACCACTCCCAGTTCGTCGGGGCGCAAACACACATATGCCGCCAACTCTTTGCGACGCCGGTGCCAAAGACGCTCAATGATTCCTTAACGCGTTCACGCCGCCGCCGCCGCCGCCGCTGCCGCCTCCGCGTCAGCGAATCGTAAAGATTACCGCGCGAAGCATCTGTCTCTGCGTCTTTCGCGCTCTTTGAATCTGTTTGCGCTAAACCTTTCGCTTCTTCTGCCCGTATTTTCCATGGCAATGCGAAAAAGTGTCAGTGGAGGCGGCAAGGCACAGGCAATAATGTCGAGCCGCATTGGATTTGTGATCGTAACGCCAATATTCGTACAATACTGGCAACATCGCCAGCGTTTTGGATAATGCCAAAAGCGAAGATTTGCGCACTTCAATGCTTTATCGCAATCCTGGAGATTTTTAAAGATTTAAAAATCCATATTATACAGGGTGTGGCAAAATGGATTTCATGTTTTGATGATTTTGAGGTTAGTTTTATTTTTTTAGGTTAGGAAGTTAGAATGTAAAATTAATTTAAGGATTTATTTTTATGTGTTTGAATGGCTAGTGAAAAAGGGGAGAATTGGGGATAATCTCAAGTTACAAATCGAATTACGCGGCGTTTATTCGACTGTTTTAAAAATAAACAAATGTGGCATGTGCGCATGCAACGTACGATTAAGGTGATTTCGATTTTAAATAAAGCCTTAAAGCGTTTGCATCTGTTGTTCGCGATCACCACGAACGTAAATACACTAAATAAAAAATTTAGTATAAAACCAACGAAGAAAAAAGAACGCTTAAGACGTTTAAGTCAGTATAAAGTTTCCTTAATTTTAGACAAATCTGCTACGTTTTTTAGTTGAGAACTAAAAATAGAGATTATTCAACTTTCTATTTAACTAATTAGGTTTAATAGATAATTCAGCTAACTTTTGATGAATACCTGTCAAATTAGTAGAGTAATTATTGACGTTAATTAACTATTTATGCAATAATTAGTGTAATAAACAATAAGCTTTGAATTTTGGCGAAATTCATAATTTGAACTGGTTCGGAAATAGTTTTAAAAGTCGTAAATATGAAATAACGCGAGTTTGAACAACACACGATATGAAATGTGTATTGCGAGGGATGAATGTGGACGAGGGTGAATAAAACGTGAATTTAAAGCGGCCATTTACCCGCAAACATATTCCCCGCATAATGCTGTCGGATTTTTAATGCAATTCTATCCGAGACGCGCACAAATAATCGCATAGTTTTCGTTTTTCGTGAGCGGGCATCTTTAAGAAGAGACGAGTTTGCTCCACTCGTTTCTCGCGTGTAAACAACGCAAAAGTGTATAAAATATGTGCATGTGTGTGCGAGAGTTGATGCTGTTTCCGCTTTGCAGTGATAGTGACAGTGGCGGGTGTAGAATATAAAATAATGACACATGGGGACCACACCGTTGCCGCCACTGCTGCCGCCGCCGCCGCTTTCAAGCGGCAAGCGAAAAAACAGAAAAATACATTTGCTCTTAACTGTATTCGTTTCGAGTCATTTACCCGATGAAATGGTTTCTCAAAAAAGCCGGTGAGCCAACGAGTAGGGCGGAAAGGAAAATAGTACAACGAAAAACACGGGAACATTATTAAAAAATGGCATAAACTAAATGCGTAATATAATAGAGATTAAATTTTACATTAACGAAAGAAAGGAAATTCCGGGCAAATTGATGACATGTGCAAAAATGTCAATCACACATTCGATAACGCTATCAATCGACTTCTGGAGTACAATACGTGGTCTGTCGTTCAAGAAAGCATTTCAAGTTTGACACATTTGAAATTCCAAAAAATAGATCTATTCTTGAATTTGTGAATAGCCACCAGTGACATGATGCACTGATAGCGGGTGCGGATATTAAAAAGTGATTCATTTCCACATTTTTTCACATTTTAATGACGTTTCTGTTGACTTGTGATAGCGTACCGATCTCAACGAATGCGCATTCAATTCAATCGATTTGATTAAGTTCGAGAAATAGGTGATGGGTGATAACTTTGAAAAAAATTAAATAAAAGTGAAACTAAAGGAAAAACTTGACAAATCAACTCATATACATATGGATATGTAACACGAGATTCATTTTTTATTCCCTTACTGTACAACTCTGGGATAGTTCTAGAATATAATTCAGTGGTTCCTAAAATGGGAATTTTGGGGCTACTATTCCTTCAGTCGATTTCTTGGTTGAGGGTGGTGAAGAAAAGAAGTAAGTATAATAATTATGTTAATGTTTAAAGTTGTATATTCTTAAGAAAATCTAGAAAAAAGAGTTGTTTGGAAAGGATAATGGAAATAAGTTTGAGAATCACTGATTTAGATGAACGAATGATATATGAGCATTTTCCGAAAAAGCGAAGGGACACAATACAAGTCCCTTTTTGTGCGTTTAGAAAAAATGGAAATTTCTAGTGGTTTTTGCTACGCGTTCCTTCGCTTTGGGATAATATGTGTCCCAAATTTCGAATGCACCTCACGTCCACGTTTCGTATCAATATATTTGAAAGTCGAAGAAGTGGAGAAGAAGAAATAGACCCAATCCCTAAACCACTTTGCACTTGCCTTATTGATATTTATCAAAATTTGATGAAATGAAAATTGTAAATATACATTTTTCATACAAAATACTTTTTGATCGGAGAGTTTTGCGCAATGAGAAGAATTTGTTAAGTAAAATTAGATTGTTATTGAAAACAAGAAAATTGATATGAAATAAAAGTAATTATTATTTTTTGAATAAAATCAGTGCAATAAGTGCAGAAGAAAGGAAAATGTAGGAATCTATTTCAGGATAATTCTAAAATTCAAAGAGTAAAGCAAGATTGCTAATTGGATTAATGCACAACAGTTTTAACTGTTTTATTTTCTACAGGGTGTTCCAGCTATCGTACACTAATAGAAATTTTAATAAAATGATCATAGAGATTCCTATATTTCTGTCGTTAATCGATAAAATATAAATTATAG
Organism: Anaulacaspis nigra; assembly: GCA_030264675.1. NCBI lineage: Eukaryota > Metazoa > Arthropoda > Insecta > Coleoptera > Staphylinidae > Anaulacaspis > Anaulacaspis nigra. The sequence goes on from JARJDV010004005.1 coordinate 69,804, forward strand.
TTAACGAAGATAACGTTTATAACATTTTTTCTATTGCGGTGAGCCTCATTGAGATGGTGCAGCATAGTTGGGGCACCCTGTATATTCTATTTAAACAAATAGCATTTATGCTAATATTAAGTAGAACTGCATGTTAAGTTTCTTAGACTATTAATTATTGCATTAATCACAATCAAAAGGTAATTAATTGAAATAATTTTATAATAGATTCAATAAAGAACGACAATTAAAGAATTGAATATATCTTACAACAAAATAAAACACAAATAATCATTTCCAGATAACTCCGTGAACAAATCAAAGAAAAAAAATTATGTCTTAAAATGTGACATATTGAAGGAAGATGGAATAACCTAACCTAAAAACCAAGCAATATTGAATTAAGTACCGCATAAATTTTAAGTACATCTGTTATCTATTTAATATTAAAAATTCTGCCGGATTATCGTTTGATGTAGATGTGAAAGCAATTTTTAAAATCATCAAATATTTAGGAAATGTTAGACAATAAAATATTAAAACAACTCTGGCTGTCATTGAATAACACAACAATGAGTGGAAAACTATATGAAGAACTGTACTGTGCTGTACTGTATGGTCATTGTTATTTTAATTGACATTTGATACGCCTGTTGACGCGAATGTGCATTATTCAAAGCAAGGATAATTCATCCATCCCCAAGACTTATTCGAAACTTCATCAAGCAACTCGTACGAGAGAAACAAATAAAAGTTGCGGCAAATAAAAAATGACGCTCGCCCATCTCGTCCGCATCATCAAATATCACGTTACAACAAGCTTACGCAGCCAGCGCAAGTTTCTACCGAATGAGTACATCACATGTCATGCGGCACGTGCCCCTCTTTCGGATGCATCAAACCCCAAACCGCAGCAGCATCCAGCATGCACAACAAAACGGCACAATACCTCGTCGACCGCAATACGTAAAGCGAAATCCGTGCGCAGACCAAAAAGCGGATCAATGATAGATAAAACACTCACCTATTGTATGCCTATGGATTTATCATCCCTTCACATCTCACTCTCTTGCTCTCCCCACGTAGTTGCATAATAATCACTTGTAATCGAATAGTAAAAAGCTGGTTACTGGTTGACCATAAAGGAGAAAGTTGTATTAAATATCAAAAGAAGGGTCATAATTACCTGTCAACTCGAATGACAAAAAAATACTCTTGTTTCTTGTTGTTCGTGCGAGTGGAAAAGTAATGTTGAATGAGTTGATCTTAATCAATTCTTGCAATAATTTAAATTGTCGATAAATTGTCGATAAATTCAATAATGATATTTTTGAAAAGTTCTTTTACTCGTAGATAAAGGAATAGTTGAATTTTATGAATCTGAAAATATAATTCAAATCGGATGAATAGTTTAGTAACAAATTACCTTGAAAATCTTACAATTTCTATGTCGCAAACGTCATTTTAAAAATTGATTTTCCAAGCTTTTGATCCTTTCTCAATAAAACTACTTAGGTGTATGTAAAGTGTAGCTAATAAGCTTTCAAATGAAAAAAATATTCTTTCTTAAATATTATATTTTCGATATAAAAATAATTTTTGAAAAATTTCAGATTTTGTGTGGAAATAAAATTTTCAAATCGATTTTTTCTAAAGTATGTCAACTTGTGTCAAGAAGATATTACCATTGCATTATAGATAATTTAATGAAAAATTGCAGCTGCTATACGTGATTTTGTCAATCCTATCCAATTGAAAGTTATGCCCGTTTAAAGTTAGAATTTTGAGCATTTTTAACAAAATTTTGCTTATTTTATAGGAAGGGAGAAATTGTCCGTGAATTAAATATTGAGATTTTTGAATTTTTTAACTGGCGAATAAAAGAATAACCGAATTTTATGAATGTGAAAATATGATTCAAATCGAATGAATAGTTTAGCTACAATTTACCGTCAAAGTTGAATAATTCCTTCGTCCTAATTACCCCGTTGCGAAAACGTCATATTAAAAATTTTAGAAAGCTTTTGATCCTTTCTCAATAAAACTATTCAGATTAATACAAAGTGTAACTAATCAACAATCTAATGAAATAAATATTCTTTCTTAAATATTATATTTTCAATCAGAAAATAATTTTTGAAAAATTTTCGATTTTGAATAGAAATAAAATTGTTATATCGATTTCTTCTAAAGTGTGTCAATTTGTATCCACTAGATATTAGCATTAAAAACTAGATAATTTCATGAAAAATTATGGCTGCTATGTGTAATTTCGTGGATCCCATCTAATCAAAAGTTATGCCTGTTTAAATTTGAAATTTTGAGCATTTTCAACAAAATTTTGCTTATTTTATAAAAAAGGGCAAATTGTCGGTAGTTTAAATAATGATATTTTTGATTTTTTTATGGATGAATAAAGGAATAACTGAATTTTATGAATGTGAAAGTATTATCCAAATCGAATGAATAGTTGAGCTACAATTTACCGTCAAAGTTGAATAATTTCTACACCGCGATTACCTCGTTTCGTAAATGTCATATTCAAAATTAATTTAGCTAGCTCATTGTCCTTTTTCAATAAAATTGTATACATGTATAGAAATTACAACTAATAATCTATCTAATGATATGAATATCTCATCTTAAATATAATATTTTCGATATGAAACAGATTTATGAAAAATTTCCGATTTTGGATAAAAAATACTTTCAAATCAACTTCTTATAAAGTGTAGCAGCCTGTTTCAAGGAGATATTAGGATTGAAGGATAGATAATTTAATGAAGAATCACGGCTGCCGTGTCTGATCTTGCAACCCTACCCAATCAAAAGTTATAACCGTTTAAAATTGAAATTTTGAATATTTTAACCAAAGTTTGCTTATTTTACACATTTTTAATGTAATTTTTACTTTCTTTTATTGATGCTGTGAGGGAAAATTCATTATATTCGTCTTTCCTAACTTTTTACTAATAAATCTCAATTTGAATTTTCAAAATCGGTTCAGGCTTTTTTGCGCAATTGACATTTTTACCAAAAATATCGTGTTTTGAACCAGTGTGCAACACATTGATAATAATATTGTACCAATGGTATATGACATGGGAACTTTGTGACTGTGGTGGCCTTATGGGGATGAAAATGATCGAGAGATCGAGGCATTCAATCAGCGCAGCTTGCCTCCCTGGAGGGCTTGCGGCAAATTAAGTGACCTTATCCGCCCTCGGCGTAATTACACCGTCAAACCTCTAGTGGTGGCGTTGCATAATGTAATCCGAACCAATTCAGCCCAAAAATTCATTCGAAATCAATTCATTTTCGCCGCTGACCACCCAAGAAGAAGTGCAATCACACATCGTCCGCTTCCCCTTTTCCTAGGTGCATTGTGAGCAAATTGCATTTGATCTGCGCAAATGTCATTGCGATTTATCTGCAACCCTCCTCTCATACCGCACGCAATTGTCTTTAATTTATTCCGCGATGTCCGCTTTATCTCTCTTGGTCATGTGATAAATCACACTAGATAAGAAATCCATAAAGTGCCTCTCATAGTTTTCCATATTTATTTCTTCGCAGCGTTGCGTTTTTTGCGCGTCTCGCACAATTCGTGACTCTTTGAATGCGGATAAGCTCGCCTGATAGAAGTGACCATCAGCATTCAAGTGCGCTATTTATCATAAGCGAGGAGGGTTCTTCCACGTTTAGTAAACGACAACGAGCTGAAGAAAAAACGGAATAAAATAGAAAAATATCACTTTTTGATCTCGGCATAAACCGCATTTATGATAGGAGTCACACGGCAGTTATGCAGGAATAGTGTAAAATAAATATAAATGATGCATAATCAACTCGTTTCTTGCTATTCAAATGTGACACGAATGTAAAATTTCATGAATAAGTCAATAGTCTTCATGGTTGGTGCTCAAATGTGGATATGATACGTTTAAAATGATAAACTGTCGATTATACATAATGGCTAGTAATTATGCATAATTACCAATAAGTTTAGAAAATATGATAAATTTGTAAAAATTCGCTACTTAGATAAACCACTACTAATATCGAATTTCCTTATTTGGGAAAGACTGCTTTTATCAGGTTTTTTATAAGGTGATAATTGCAAAGAGAAACGAAATTTGCGAGGTTGCCGATAGGTCATCGATCAAGTGATTGATTAGACAAATATTTATCAAATTTACTGTTGATTATGCATAATTACCAATAAGTTTGCCAAATATGATAAATTTTTAAAAATGCATTAACAAAACCACGAGGAAAGAAATTTTTTGAGGATGATTATGCATAATTACCAATACAATAAGTAAATATGATACATTTTAAAAAAGCTTCTTACACAAAACAAAAAGAAAACAAAATTTACGAGGTTTAGCGGTATTGCTCGTTTGTTCGTTTGATTGATTGATGAGATCAATATTTATCAAATTCACTAGTGTTTATGCATAATTACCATTAAAATTGGTAAATATGGTAAATTATTAAAAATGCCACTTACACAAAACAAAGAGAAAACAAAATTTACCAGATTTACCGGCATGATTAGATTAATATTTATCAAATTCACTGCGGATTATCCATAATTACCAGTACAGTTGGTAAATATAATAAATTTGTAAAAATAGCTCTTACACAAAACAAAGAGAAAACAAAATTTACGAGGTTTACAGGTATTGCTTACATTCGTTCATTTGATTGATTGATTTGATCAATATTTATCAAATTCTCTGATGCTTATGCATAATTACCAATACAATTGGTAATTATGATAATTTTTTTTTTAAATGTTGCTTAACAAAGCAAAGGGAAAAGAAAATTTACGAGGTTTACCGGTATTGCTCACGTTTGTTCATTTGATTGAATGATTAGATCAATATTTATCGAATTCACTAGTGATTATGCATAATTAGCGGTTATTATATATAATTTAAGGAGTTATATATTCAGCGTAGCAGATAGATTATTCTAGAAATGTATCTTAAATCAACCCACATGCTTCGGATCGACAATGAAAGACAATTGTCTTAATTGACTGGCTGGCGTCAATAAATCTTGCGGTTGACACGTACGAGCGAGTTGTTGATTGCCGCAGTGCAGCGAAGAAGAGAGTCGGGAGTTGGAAAAAGAACTAAGTGTGGATTACATCCCTTGTTTTTAAAATAATCAACGGCACGTCGCGTTGCGTCTCCGTGCTTCCTCCCCTTGTGCCCGATTTTCCCAAGCTGTGTGCAGCACGTGCAACCCCCGCACGGCGAGCGCGCAGGGAGGCGGCCGGAGTAAAAGTAGCTGCGGTGTGCGCGCCTGAACGGGCTCCGTGTGAATGATAACTAAGTAATTAATCATTGAATTTGCGACGGTATTTGCGCGAGCTCACGCTCTTCCCGCAGCAAGCGATGCAACTTAATTTGTAAGATAAATACCCCATATTAATTAGATTCCGTCAACAAGGCGCACCGTATAATTACTTAAGATAGAGCTCGCTTCACAAACACCACGACAACGAAGGAGAAGAAGAAGAAGAAGAAGGAGCTGATATCAAATAAGAAGACAACGAGAGGTGCTTCTCGATGGAAGAGTGTGAAGAATGAAGAAGCCTAACGAAACGAACGTCACACTTGTGCGAAACTTTTCACCGCCGCCGCCTCCGCTTGCCGCAGTCTGGTTTAATACTTTATCGCCTTCGAGCAGCTTTTGCCTATTTGCATAAATAACCAATAACCGAAATGCTGCGGTGCGCACACTGTGTGCCCAATTACACCAGCCGCGAAGAGACAATACGACGATTGCGAGTCATAAAATTCTGAAACAAGTCATAAAATTAAATCAATCTTGAGTATGCAATGAAAATATTCAATTACATAAAAATGCGGTCGTTTGAGAGGAAGGGTTGCCAGAGATGATTTCCACTTTTCCAGACTTTTAAGCAAATATTAACATTGACTTTGATTGGCGAACTAACGCAGCGTGCAGCCGGTGCGCAAGCGATCTGATAGCGTAACTTACCTCGTTGTTCCCTTCACAAACCCGTGCCGCAGCAAGGGTTCGAAATCAATAGCTGGATAATTACAACATTCAAGTGTCTGCCAATAGCACTTATTCCCCGAATGTTCTCCAACCGCATTGCCAACACAATTTCAGAAATGCTGTGTTATTTAGCTGGAAGGAGCAATGGATAATAAATAATCGAATGGCAAAATTGTAAATTGTAAAATGGGTGGGGGGTAAAATTAAATTTTTGGGGTAAAAATGAAACTTTTGTGAGTAAAAAGTATATATTTTTAATTTGCTATTTTATAAATTTGGGGTAATATCAACTTACACAAAATATTTTCGGGAAATAATTAAAGAAGTTTCTAAATCAGCTCAACCGCTGATTTAGAATGAGAAAACAAAACCATTTTTGTTGTGATTGAAAATAAATAGCTTACTTAATTTATTTTGTGGTTATGATACACAAAGAAGCCAATTGAAAAGGTAATGCTTGACCTGTTTTATCTGGTTTCGATTATAATCAGTTTTGAACTCATTTAAGTAGTTTAGTATTCAATAATAATAATATCTTGGTTTGTGATGTAATTATGAAGCCAAGTTAGCTACTTGAAATCAAGCTTTGGGGCTTCAGCAAAGCAAATTAACATAGACTATTTAAATTTTGAAAAATTAACTAAATGTGTGAGATTACGTTTCAACTGAGAATATCTACCAGAATCTCGGTATTATGGTGATAATGAATTAACAAGTATATGGTAAAAAGGCTTTAAAGATCCTGCAACTTGTGGTTAAGTATTTATTATAATCTGATCAGATGATAACAGAGAGAACCAAAGCAATGGAATTGATGTAAATTGTTTTAATTGCCTTAAATAAACAAGTACTAAGGTTCAATCAAGGTAAAATGTACTAAGCATCACTTTTGGATTGAAATTTACACAGAAAAATTAATGGTTGCTTTTTATAACCAGTTTTTATAAACTTATGGATAATAAAATGTAAATAAATTTATTTTGCGAGTAATCCTCGAATTTTCGAATGAAATTTTTGTGCAATTAGAATATTGGACAATTGAATTACAATAAAATAACTTTAATTGTGTTTTTACCTCATGAATATACAAAAAGTTATAAACAATGTCTATGAAAAATTGAATCTCTATGGATTGATTTTAAGGTTATGTTAGTTTTGTTTCTTTCTACGTCTTGCTTCAACAAATAACTTTGAGGAAGATTAATTCTTTCCACGTGTATTATGCAATTATGCATGTTTGTTTCAAACATTAATTATGAGTGGAATAATTACCGTACATCCCGGAACATAAGACGCAACATTTTACTTAGAAAAATAACTACAAGTCATGGACGCGTCTTGTGATATTAAGTTAAAATTTGGTGTGCGTCTTATATTCCGGGATAGACCATAATTTTTTCTTTTTATGAAAAAATACAGTAATTTTTAATAGAAATGATACGTAAATATACTTTTTTCACATTTATATAATTTTTAAGACAAAACAGCAATTTTCAATGTCAAATCATAAACATTTATGAATTTTTTTTCGTTATATCGAATATAATTAAAAGACAATATGATTGAATATCAAAGGTATCAACACACGCATTAATTAATGACATCCAGAAAATAGGTGAAAGGAAACGAAATTTGAATCCAGGTACGAGTATTATGTTTTGTTCACGACACGAGTAATAATGCGGTTGCTAACGATGCGAACACATTGTGGCACATTCTGAATGGAACTAGGCGAATGCAACCCCAAATTTAATTAGATAAATAGTTGAAATTCCACGGCCAATGGTCATTTATAATAGCTCCACCAGCTCCGACCGCTCGCGTTGACTTTGCGTTGCGAATCCCCGAATCGTAATGGTTTTCGGTCAGGATAACTAACTATAACACAACAAGCAAAAACATTCATTAGTATGATAAACGTACAAATGCTCGTATCTAATGCTATTCGATTGAAAATGTGTGTTTAACAAGTGATAAACACTAAAACTAATTTCGAATTTCTAATCGTAAAACGACGAAAAAATTGCATAATACATTCGCTTTTTCGGTTTTCGCTGGCGTAAATGTGCGTCCATGTGCAAATCCCGAACACGCAAACCGGGACTCATTCGGGAGAGCCACAGATGTGCCATTGTCACCGGTAAGAGCGGCACATTGGTCATCCTGACAATGGCAATCCGCTGCTAAACGTTGAACGTAATCATCATTTAACGCTCTCTCCCTGTTGCCGTCCCATTTCAATCGATAGCTCCTCTCAACATGTGCTCTCCGTCTTCGTATTGAGTGAATCGTACAATTTTCATCCCGCGTGCCAGTCGGCCAGATGCAATTTGCAAATGTAATCGAAGTCGTTCATTACTCGACTGAATATTACTCTATTCATTTGAATATTTCACCATACATGTAGCTAAATGATGGAAATCTATTTTTCACTCCATTTTCAAGAATTTCCAGTTAAATTCATGCTCAAAAATTTCTTTTCCCATATGCGATATCGAAAATAGCTTGTAGGAAAGAACATAACCTCAAATTTAAATTCAAATATTTCGTAACGAGATATTTCTATTGGGGAATCATAAAAGTAAATGAATTTCAGAGTTTGGATGACATTTTTAATGGAGTGAAACTATTCTATAAGATAATTGGTCATAAAATCAAATTAAAATATTACCTACACGTATGGCAATTTTCAGAAAATTTTAAGGCTATGTTACAAGAAAGGAAGATAAAAAACATCCCATATTCAAAGCAGTTGTGATTTAGTTCGAAATTCAAATTATCTGGAATTTCACAAAACTGTAATTTAAGGTTAGGTTAGTGAACATTACTGCACGATGAGAATATAGTCATGGTGTATACAACTTGTTCCAAGTGGTTTGGGTAAAATACATATGAATTAACTAAGCAATTTCAAGTATTTTATCGTATTTACCAAGCGTATTGGGAATTATGCATAATTCTCGGTTATTATGCATAATCTACAATTTATTATTTTAACTGTAATAGTATCACTACTGAGCACCATACGGAATGTCTCTTGAACTTTAAGAACGCATTAATGAATTTCAATTGCAATTTAAGGTTAGGTTAGCGAATGCTACCGTAAAAAAATAGAGTTATGGTGAATAAATGTGTACCTTTTGCAAACTGGTTCCTGTAAACTTGAGAAATTTTCAACAATTTTATCATATTTATCATTCGTATTGGATATTATGCATAATTATCGGTTTTTATACATAATCTATAATTTACCATTTTAACCGTAATATTATTACTATTTTAACTTTAATTTAAGGTTAGGTTAGTAAACACTATTGCACAATGAGAATATAATCATAAAGTATAAAACTTTTAAGCCTTGTAGAGTGATTCATGTAATACACACATCAATTAACTTAATAAATTTTCCACAATTTTATCATATTTGCTATTGGTATTGGTGATTATGCATAACTATCGGTTATTATACATAACCTATAATTTATCATTTTAACCGTAACAGTATTACTATTGTGTATCACTATTAAGAAATCATTATTGAATTTCGCGTGTAATTTAAGGTTAGGTTAGCGAACGCTACTGTACGATGAGAATATCGTCTCGTTGAGTATAAAACTTTTAACTCTTTCGTTTGAATAGTTTTCAAGTTCTGCGAAGAGTTTACAATTATTATCATCGTGTACTCTCCGTGCACTTTTATCGCAGCGAGCATCTTTTTGTGCGCAATTGCTGTATCTGAGTCGGCTGATAGGATTGTTGTTGTCTTGTGAGTGCTCTTTGGCTCGCGCGCAGCGAACACATGGGATGAAATGTGACTGCATGACTCTTTTACAAATCATTTCCCCTTTAGTCAATGACCGCATTGTGCGCGCACAATACGACTCTTCGCTCTCTCCGCCGCTCCGCTCTTATTGTGCATGCACGCGGGCGCATATCGAATGTGGAGGAGACGCGATGCAACCCGCCCTGCCGCCCCTACCGCCGCCGCCACCGCAAATATTCATTCACCGTTCACTTTACTCGCCGCTTTTTGCACGAGTATTGCGATTATTAAAATCTGACATCATTGCGTGCGCACTGTGCGCGCGCTGGAGCCATTTGGTTAATTATAGGAAATGGAACACCTGCTACCCTTAGATTTCAGTTGACGCAATTCAATATTCGTGCAATTGTACAGACATAACCTAAATGAAAAATGTAAATATTCGAAAATATTTTCTTTGGTGAGTCGGGGGTTTTAAGGGATGAAGAAAGTAAAAAGATGTAAAGCGTTGAAATCTAGCAAGTGATATATGAGCCCCCAAACGCACTGATATAATATAATTAGAAGCCGGCAGAAATCAACCCTTATCTATTTGAATAGTAGGGTGCACCGCACTGGCAAAAAGCGTATTAGTTACTACTACCCTTTCGGGCATGCACGGCCGCCAATAAAGCACTCTACAAATACAACTCGCCACCGCTGCCGCCGTCGCCGTCGCCGCCGCAAAGCAAATGTCGAACGCTGACGCGGAAGCGAGCCACTCAATTGTCCACCCTAATAGAATCTTCATTTGTACATATCAATCCTGTCGGGTTTACCACCCACAATATTTAATCGAATTTGTCTATACCCGACTAGGAATTATGCACCTATTTCTTTTTCCAAAAGTAGTGGTAATATTTAATTATAATTTCATATGGGGCAAATTGGAATTGGTCAACTAAATACGGCGCAATATTATATATAGCAAACTGCAAAAGTAAAAATTCAGTCGTTCTTTATTGTTATAAAAAAACTTATTTATTTAGATATGATAATAAATATTATTTAAATTTTGAGTACATTTATTATGGTGTTATAAATTAAGTTAAGTAAGGTGGATTGCTAATTTTAATCATAACTTTCATCTACAGGGTGTCACAACTATTATGCATCATTGAAACTTATTAAAGTCAGTTGAATGATTTTTCTATTCATACATCTTATACGCCTAGCTGCAATGTGCATTGGAATTGTCACTAGTAGTTGAAGTTGATGTACTGCTTGAAAATATTAACATTTGTGGTTATTTGAATTTGAGAATCCGTCAGAAATTCACAAAATACTTAATTCATTCACTGTATTATTACGGCGTGTATTATTAATGTGATATATCTGTAGATTTTGCATAATTACCGGGAGTTATGCATAATCGTTAATGAAATTGGTAAATTTGATAAATTTTTCTAATAGTTTTTCTTTCATAAATTTTCAAGAATTTAATCATATTTGCCAAGCATATTGGAGATTATGTATATATTATTCACATTTCAAGATATCTGATTACATAAAACAAGTGCCAATTCTAATGAGCGCAGTAACAGTGAGACTGTAATGGTCATTTTGATATGTCTAATGGTGCACAATAACTGGGACACCCTGTATATTTTAAAATATAACAAATTTTATAATGTTTCAATTGGTATTGCAAGAAAAAGTATTAATTTCTGTAGCATTAACTTGTACCAATATTGCAAAATAATTATTAATAAATATAACTTTATATCTCAAGAAGTAAATATAAACTTGAGATAAACATTTAGATTTGATATTAATATTTAAAAGTATTTATAGAAAAAGAAGAGAAATGACCAAAAATCATTATTATCTAACATGTCCCTACATATTTTACCCTTAATAATAATGTTTGTATGAAGACGTTTCTGGCTTTTGTAAGAAGTGGCGTGTGGCAAAGTGCCGAGTACCGTCATTATTTCGCTCATATTGCGCGTGAGTGTTTTTTGATAGCGCAGCCAACATATAAATAGATTAACTCAAAGTGCAGGAGCGATTATCATCGGCTCATGTGGCACGCGCATCCAGTCTCCTTCTCTGATGTGTAATTTTACTTTTATTCCCCAAGAAATTCTCTCAATTAAGCAAGCGCTCTCGCTGCTGTTTTCTTACGTCAAAGTTGGATTTCGCTTAAACATTATCCGTTGGTTGTGGTCTTCTATTTATATTTATCGCCTGTGTTCAATAAACAGCTTATCAACTCCCAAACGTATATGTTTGGATCGAGCAACGGCGCGCGGCGGCCGAAAATGATAAAGTGGAGAATATTAAAAAAAGAAATGCCGCCGGCCGCTTATTTTTTACGAGACTGTTAGACATATCGCTCTTAATGCAACGGGCGGTCACATAAATCATAACCATTATCTTGCTGTATTTTTTGCGTGCTTCGATCGCTTTATCAACGTGACAAGTTTTATAGTTGGTTTATCGATGAGGCGAACGCATTTGTCTTAGCGGCTTTATCGATTTTCGTCGCGAGCGGAGAGGATGGAGGAGGACGGAGGAGGGGGAGAGGAGAGAGGATGAATTAAAATATCTAATCTAATCGTGATTCTCACTCGACGACCGAGACCGTATCGATGCAACGGCGATTTCCCAAAGGGCAAAGATGTTGATGATTTATCACCCCGAGAGCGAGATGAAAAATACCGCTCAATCAAAAACAATTCCAAAGTTTCGCTTCGATATTGTGGATAATTTTCGTCGGTATTTTAAGCTCTAACATACTCTTTAGGGTTACCGGAAATCCAAAAAATTAAAAAGGGTGAGTTTTATTTGATATTCAGTTTAGATATAATTCTAAGTATATAAAATTAATTAATAAATTATCAACAATAAATAAAGTGGAGTGGGGATACTGTTGCAAGTTTAATAACAATTTATATTGTGATATGTCATGTAATACTCTGTAATTAACATTTAGTTATAGAAATAATCTTTCAACGAAATGAGATTTCCTGGAAAACGAGGCAAGTGTAAAAAATGAAATTTTTTTGTAATTAACCATGAAATGATCAGCATTAATCGATATTCTTATGATAGATTTGAACTAATTACCATAAATCGGGGAATTCTTTTAATTACTCTAAATTTTGCACTATAAGACGCACCAAAAATTTTCTTTTTCTTCGTAAGCGTCTTATGGTCCGGAATATAAAGTAGTTAAATTCTTGTAAATATGATAAATCTATTCCTTTCTTAATTATAACACTTATAACACATTGCTATGTTTGAAATATTGCAAATTCTACTATAATTATAGAATATTAATGTATTTGCTTTGTATTTGCACTTGCTGTATATTATATTACTTCCTTTACTCCACGTCATATAAAATTAACTTAAAAAAATTCCCCCAAACAATTTATGTAAATAAATATTTAATAATTTGTTGTTGATATCGTTGATTTTAGCAGCAAATTTTACCAACGCACACTCATACAACGTTGGATTTTGCCGCTATATATTAACATTTAAAAAAAAAAATTTCTTTTAAAGCTATAGATTGATAATTGTAGTTTTTGAAAATATAAATTTTATTTTGATCTGACCAGTGGTTCAGCCGCAATTTGACCTCAAAGTTGCATAATGTTCACGACGTTAGCAGGTGTAATCATTAGTGAAGTTTAATATTGAATATTTTTAAAACGTATAAAGATAGAAAAAAATTAATTATACCGTTGGAAAGATAATCTAATGCAGAATAACGACATGTAATTTTTATTGTATTCATCGTTGCAACAACCCTATCAAAAATTATTAAAGCTGTAGAAAAATACTAACATTTTTTGATAATAGAAAAAGATTTCTTTGTACAAATTAGGCGCACGTTAATGCACTTAAAATACAACAATTTAATGACTTTCTCTTTTTATTACACGAAAGTACAATAAAAGACAACAACAAGGAGATAAGAAGACACGAATGTGTAAAATTGTTATGTTCTTGGCGAGATGGCAATGCGCATTAATAAAAGCAAAGCTTGCGCTTATCGCATGGCAATATGTCTTACCTGCGCGATAAAATCATGCAAAGCAGGTTCCTTCGAACAGTGGTGTGCAGCAGCACCCCCTCGGAGATAAAACGGGTGCGCGCGAGAGCGAGGGATGGATGAGGAAAACCTTTGGTGCAATTTCGCGCCTCGTGCGCCACACAATCGCAATTGTACACGATTTAAGTGTGATGCTCATATAAATTAAGAGCATTTGCATAAAAAGGCTTGGGCTCCAGGGCCTTCTTGCATTAAGATAGCAGATTACCGAGTTATAAACCCGCACACTTTTTGTGGCTTGCCGAATGAAAAACGAAAAAACAAATAGCTTTTTAATTGAATCCTCTCTACGCGGCGCTGTGCAATTAACAATTACCAAGTCGATTTTTAGGATGCGTCCTCTTTTTTGGCGTGAAATATTCAAATTTCTTTTCGGGGGATGAAATGCAAACATACGTAATGAAATAATTAGAAAAGTTTTTTGCGCGATGGATGGAATTTGATGAATGAGGTGGTTGTGAAGTGTGGTTTTCCCAATCCTACTGTTCATCTCGCGCCTGGCGAGGTTACCTTTCACGAGTGTCGCTAATTGGAGCGACGAAGTGATTACTAAGGTAATTAATGGGCCACACGATATGCGTCCGTCCACAATGGGGCCCCATTTATATTGTAAATTACACCAGGCGGACGGACGGGCCTGCTAGTGTTTGTGCTGTCTCTCAATCTCAAGTCATCTCGGGCGCATCTTAATAACTCAGCCGTCTCCCATTACCTTCCTTCGGGCTGCTTGTCCAAAGCTCCAGGGCGAGGGATGCCGCATGCGGCACACTGTTCAAGATCAACTAACAAATTAGTGTAGTGCTCGCTGACAGTGCGCGCTGCATTCATGAGGGCGACGCTCAGCACTCTGCAAATAACGCTTTTAATTGATTACAACCATTGCGAACATGCTGTTAATCACCCTGCGAAGAATGTGTTGGTAATAAAAACACTTGTATTATAATCTGTATATTCACATTATCTATCTGTAATCTAAAGTGTTTTGTTTAAAAGTTCTACAAGAAGAGATTTTTTGTATTGAAAAAAGGACTAACATGTTGGTTGTCTTATAATCATCTTCATGAAAATAAGGTAGTAACGAAACTGGAGGAAGGGATCTAAGCTAATTTTAAAATATTATAATGCTCGGTTGTTATAAAAATTCTTTCTGATTTAATGGTTTCTATTTCGAGAAATCCGACTCCAATCGAGTGCTGAAATTTCGTAAAGATATCCAATCAAGTGTACTTAAACTCCTAACATATTCTAAACTGACTTGACCTAAATGTCGTCTCAATAAGATTTGAATGTTTAATGACTGATCAGTATTTATGCGACAATCAATTGTGTTACAAATAGTTACAAGAAGTATTATGAACATATTCTGATAAAACTGAAAATGAGTATCAGGTTATTATTAGCGAATCTTCTGGGGTCAAATCGTCAACCTCTGGGGTCGAATCGTCAACTTCCGGGGTCGAATCGTCAGCCTTCGGGGTCGAATTGTGAATCGTCAAGAATCATCTCGAGGAAAATTTCGTTACTCGTTTTCACTGTTTTACTAGTTGCCATCCAATTCATTCGAATTGTTAAATAATTGTAATTCTCATCAGTATAAACTTTAAAACAATATAAGGATATTTAAATCTATGGTTTTTCATCTCTATCCCAAGCAAAGAATATACACTCCAATCATACATTAAGCAATAATAACTGTTTTTAATCTGTTTATTTATATTTTCTTACAATTAAATTTTAACAAGATTTATTGCTATAATTTTCATCTATTTTTAGACACTTAAAACAAGGTTAGAAATTGTTTAAAACACTAAACAAGAGCGATTGTATTCTAGACGTGTAATTGAAGTGCAAACATATTTAAGGTTTATAAATACTAAATTAAAGAGCAAGGCCAAAAACCTCATATTCGATGGTAGCGAAGCGAGAGCAGCATGTGCTCGAAGCATGTAAGTGCATTGATTGAACTTGATTAAAACGAATGTCTATCAATAAAATTGATTTGAGCCCGTATTTGAAATCAGGAGTATCGCATGACAACACATATGAATTTTTGATTGAATAAAAGTTGCGGCAGCAAGTGCAGACGAGGCAGGATAAAAAGCGAGCAAACACAGTCGGTGTTCATGCGTACGTAGATACATTGAAACAAACAAACGTGTGCGTTGTTTCATTACGTGGCAACGTGTGTAGTACTGCATGCGAGGAAGCATTTAACGGAGCGTATGAGTAATTGTTACGGTATAACGCGTCCGCAGAACGCGGTGCGCAGTGCGCGGCACCCCCAGCAGGAGCGACATCATCATCGCCGGCTGCGCTTTATAATCTGGGTGTTCCTGTCCTTTAACATCTCCGGCGTCGATTACACACATTCAGCGCACATCTAGCATAAATGTTAATACGCTAATCCGACATTTAAAAGCGAAACTCTTGAATGCGTTGCGCCGAAAAGCGGATGAGCGCACGGCGAAGGGTGTGTTATTACGCTACTTGAAAAGCGCTCTTCGCAGCACTCGGATGAGCACCCCATTATGTTATTGGTTTATTATTAATAAACGCTGCGGAAAGTATTCATCAAACGTGTAGCGCTTTAATCAGCTAAGCCTTTTCTTCTTGTTCGTTTCTAATGCTTTCACTAATTCATATTTTATTAAGTTGACGGGGAAATTCGGTATTAATATAAGATTTTTATTTTTTCATAAAAACTTAGTACTACGATAACATGTTACCGTGTAATAATGTCTTAGGTAAAATAATATAGTGACTATGCTACATGTGATAAAATATGTAATATTTTATTGTTTGCAGCCTTTAATTCTATATACTCTATATATATAGGGTGTTCCAGTTATAGTGCACCATAGGAAACTTCAAAATAGTCATAAAGGTGATTTGAATTTTATTGTACTATTGATGAAAACGCTTACACTGTATCAACCTGTTGGATCATGCTTGTTTGCTTCCAGTATATTTCGAGACAATGGATATTATAAAGTAATCGCTAATTATAATTAGGATTCTAGTTAGACGCACTTGATGGCGACATGAAGTAGGATATAAATATAAACATGACTTATTGACTTTAATTGCCAAATTTTCCAATGGTGCATCATAGTTGGGACACCCTGTAGATAAAAATCCCAATAGTGAGTAAGTAGCTGAAGTAGAATGGGGTAACTGCGAAGTAATATTGTGTTTATTCAACTTTTGCCAATATATTTTGAATTTTTTTATGATTTAACATATATCGATATGAAAAAATATAAATTAATACTCTTTAATTAATATCAACAGAACGACAATGATTCTTAAATATTTTGTGTTAATAAAAGAAATTGTCAAAGTGGTAACTCCCATTAAAAAGTGGGTGAAACGTTTTATTATATACTACGGTAGGTATATCATTATAATTATTGATATAAATACCGTATTCTGCTTTTTACCGTATTCAAATAAGGAATTTCTTCTCGCTGTTGAAGAAGTAACTATAAATTGAATTGAAGTATCTGGAAGGTAAAAGTTTGTAATTTTTATTTAATGAAAAGTTTTGAATTCAAACAATAAATTTAATTACTAAAATCATTAATCTCGATACAATGCCGCATTATTAAATAATTAAGTCAATTGAACAAGAAAATGACTTTCCTTAACTTGCTGATAATTTATGGGTGCAACAGAAAGAAATAATTTAGAATATAAAATTTTCTGAGAAATTCGGTTCAGAGAAAAAGTAATAAACACAATTTCAGATTTAAATCGGGGAATTTCATAAGTTATTGAACAAATCTTTGTATATAAAATCGAATTCTAATATATTATTATTTATACTAATATATAAAGCTGAAGAGTTTGTTTGTTTGTTTGAATGCGCTAATCTCAGGATCTACTGGTTCGAATTGAATAATTCTTTTTGTGTTGAATAGACCATTTATCGAGGAAGGCTTTAGGCTATATAACATC
>JARJDV010004010.1:0-54656 GCA_030264675.1 Anaulacaspis nigra
CAAAAAGATTTTGTTAGTACATTAGTTGATTTCATTATTGTCTCTTTTCAAAACTGGCGTTTACAGAGAAATTCTGCAGGTTTGAACACAAAATTTCTCTGCTCATGCTCATTTTTTAAATGTTATTTTTTAAGTTAATGTTTTCCAAAGTAATTGAAAATCCTTCAGTTATCGAGTAGCCTCTTCTCCTTACAAATAATTAGTGAAAATTTGGCATTGACAGAATTTATGCTTTCTGAGTATCCTTATCACAGTATTTGGAAAATTGAAAAAAAATCTTTTAAGTTAAATGCATTTCAAGTTTCAAATTCAGCATAATTTGAATACACATAGCGCGTTAAAAGTAGAAAAATATCTTTAATACCTGTGTAAATTTCATTTTGAAATTCGCTCACAGTATTCTTAACTAAGTATAATAATGTGTAATAAAAAATATTTCATTTCTTAGACGATGATGTAAAAGTTGTAATGAAATGAAAATTGTTCGTTTGTTGTAATGCCAAAGTTTTCCAAGTAAATGCAACATTTTTGTTCGTCTACTGGCTTGTTTCATTGTAAATAACTGATGAAAAATTGGTACTGATCGGATAGACAGTTTCTGAATCTTTATCATAGATATCATAATATTTGAAAGAATTTCGAAATAACCGAAAACTTAATAAACTTAAAACTTAAGCGTTTAAAGTTAGCTTAAAACTTAAACGTTTAAAGTTTAACGCAAGTTAAATGCAAATAGCGCGCTAAAATTAGCTACAATTTTAATGTACTAAAGGAATATGTAATAAAACAATTTCCCTTTCTTCGACGATTTTGCGTAAAAGTTGTAATGAAAGAAAAACTGTTAAACAATGTCAACATTTCGCAAGCAAATTCAAAATCCCATATTCGTCTATTGCCTCATCTCATTGTAAGTAATTAGTTAAAATTTAGCGCTTATTGAATTCAAAATTATCACAGAAATCCTATTATGGATTATCACAGAAATCCCAAACATAGTTTGTGAATAATCTTAATCAGCGAAATTGCGAATTCGAACAAGTTTTCGAGATAATCACGTTTAAAGTTTCAAATCCAGTGCAAGATTAATGCACAAAGCGCGCAGCGCACTACAAATAGCTATAACTTTGGTTATATTGCAGAATTCCTTATGAAATTTGTTAATGGCATTCTTAACTGTGTACACTAAAAGAATATGTAATAAATAAATTTCCCTTTCTTTCATTTCTTCATCTAAAAGTTATAATGAAATGAAAATTATTCAAAAATGTCAAAATTAATTACGAAGCATGTTGTTTGTACCAAGTTTGACTCTGGGTAAAGATGACAAAAACCTTGATGCTTGAAACGAGCAGTAAGCTAGTAATTATGTAAACATAAATTCACCTGGCAATTTGCTGCACTCATAATTAGCTTGCACTTAAATAATTGATTTTCATTCATTTGACTTTGGCATGATTGTCATGATTATCTCTCCACAAAGCCAAATCAATACTTTGCAGTGATTTACACGATTGAACACTGAGCATTGCGCATTACGCATGCGTACATTACTTTAAATGCAACCGCTATAGAAGAAATTTGGGTAAGTAGCACACAGAAAACATTATGTGTTGCTTAAATTATTATATGATAGCTCTATTTGAATTTATTATATTACTACTTCCTTAAAAGAAACCGCAGAAAAAGCATTAATCTATTACATGGATTTTAAAAAAGTGTAATTGCATTACATAAATATTAACAAACACATGCGGCTGTTTGTTACAAATCAGACTTCAATTGCCTATAATATTAACATATGACGAGTAAACCACCAGGCGTTTATTGTTACCATGAAGTGAAACTTGTAAATGTTACAAACAATACGTTACGCTAATGGTGAATTCAAAGCATCCCTTATTTGTGGCAAATTAACTCGCTTGAGTTTATGTTTGAAATATTAATACGTCGAGTGCAAAACTCGTTTGTTTGGGTGACGTTAGCCAAATATGGGTTACAGCGTCACCCATGGTATCTCAGGATGTTAGGCTGTTATCTCAGTTTATTTCGCACTATTTCACTCTCGTTATAGACTGATCGTATTAAAATAGTTCACATGCTAACAACTCCTTTCTGAATGTATGAACATAACCTCAAATCTATCGGGTATAAATTAAAAATGCATACTTTTGAAATTTTCTTTTTGGTAATTGATAGAGTATTAGCTGTAGTATTTGAATCAACAAAAATTATTTCGATACGATTGTTAGTTAGGCCACAATTTAGAGTCAAATTTGAACAATTTTTGTGTCACAAAGAACCTCGAAATATTAATTAACTTTGATAATTTATTTAATGGTTTCATAATTATATCTCAAGAAAACTAAGTACATGATTTGAAAGTTTAATTTACGGAGAATATGATACTATTTTGAAACTTGAAGAGTAATTAATATTTTGACGAGATATTTGCAATTCAAAATATTTGGTTTTCTACAAAAGTTAACTTTTTGTTTATGTTTAGTACATTATATCAAAATAAAACATACACCATGCGGATTAGGAATTAATTAGGCATCGAAACATATTGGTTTAATTGAATTGTCCAATTTCTCAGTGATTTTTTGATAAAATTCATGCAAATTGGCAGATAGTACACTAAACCTTGGTAAGATAAATTCAAAATGCATACTTATAAAAATTTAATTTAGGCAATAAATGCAGCATTAATTGTAGTATTTAAATCAAAAATAATGATTCCATTACGGCTCTTAGTTTGGTCATAATTTAATGTCAAAATTGAACGGTTTTCATCTCATAAAGAACGTCGTAATATTGATGAACTTTGGTAATTTATTTAATGGTCTGAAAAATCTCAAGAAAACTAAGTACATAAATTGAAAGTCCAATTAACGGAGAATATGATGCTATTTTGAAACTTGAAGAGTAATTAATATTTTGATGAGATATTTGCAATTCAAAATATTTGTTTTTCTACAAGAAATTCTTTCAGAGTGTAAACTTTTATTTATGTGTGCTACATTGCGCCAAAATAAGACCTGTACCACGTGAACGAGAAATTAATTATGCATCGAACCATGTTGGTCCAATTAACCTGAACTGAACGCGTCCTGGTATAATTTTAATTTGAAGATGAAACATTGTGCATTGATATTTTGAAAGTTGAAAAGTAATTAATATTTTGACGAGATATTTGCAATTCAAAATATTTGGTTTTCTACAAAAATTTCTTTAAAAAGTTAACTTTTTCTGTATGTTTGCTACACTGTGCCAAAATAAAACCTACACCATCTGACAGATGAATTAATAATGCATCGAACCATGTTGGTCCAATTTACCAGAACTGTCCACTTCCTAGTGTTATTTCAATTTGAAAATGAAAAATTAAGAATTTTTCAATGAATTTCAGACTAAATTCATACAATTTTATATACAGGATACTATACATCAATGCACCTACAACGAGTCCTGTAATATAAAATGATCCTGGTTAACCATTCGCCGCCTACACCGCCCTCGCAATCTATCGCGCACTCCGACATACTTTGTATGGGATAATAAAAACTAATACCAATAAAATGTTTAAATAATTTCAACTAGAAAGTAAAACTGTCGTAATAAACACCAGGAAATGAATTCACAGAATTTGTTATTTGCAATTCATCATGCGTCAGCGCAGAAATTACTTAAGTTGATTTTATAAATAAACAAACGTTAATTTCATAGTGCAATAAATTGTACTACAATATCCACTTTGATGTGAATCGTGCACAGACGCCAGATGAATATTTTTCTAAAACGTAGTTTCATCTTGCGCATTTAAACAATTTAAAATTGCAATCGCACTGTAATTACTTAGTTAATTTTAGTAAGTACTCACAACAATGCAGTAATCGTGTTTGCAAAAAATCACGGAAACTATACGCATTACATTATGTATTTGGCATTTGCGGAATCGAGGAATTAATTACGTTTTTTTGCACACAAAGATGCAACACGTTTGGATAAATCCACAAGGTAGTTTATTACTATGTACAATTATAGTCATTACACATTATTACAACTGCAATGTATGTCACCCGTCGGTTCGCATGTTTGTGCCGTATTTGGCCAATCGATAATAGCGAAATAGATTTGCTAAAAAACCACTCACATACTCACTTAATTAACACAAACGTGGCGCAAAAGTTTTACTTATTGAGCACAACCGCACCGACAACGACGACTTTTCCTTTTCCTTTGTTTCGTACATTAAACACCTCAGGTATTTAAGTAAAAGTTAATAAATTGTGCTAAATGTTTGCAATGTTACGTAAGCTTATGCAAAAAATACGCTAATTATAAACCGCATGTTTTTTTATATTATTTTCATTTAAATGCAAAAGCCATTTTATATTTTTTATTCCACTCTTGCATAACCAGTCGAAGAAAGTGTGCACGGCATATGTCAGCTGAAAAAGTGAAGATTATATGGTTTAAAAACCAGAGTGACGATGAAGTTAAGTCAACTTATTTTACGTCCTTGAAAAGTGAAATTCCTGCTTAAAAAACGACGACTCGATGAGCACTCTTTCTTTCTGTTTAATATCTTTTTATGTTTGTTAAATCATTTAACTCCGGCATGACGTATTACGATGTAAGCGCAGTAGAAATGTTTTATTAATCGATATAAATTGTGATTGTAACGAATTTTCAACGTTAATTATTCATAGAGAGCAGCGGAAATCTGATGAGAATTTTAATTATGAAGTCTAGTCACTACTACTGGAGGACATTCCACTTTCTTTTTTAGTTCTAAACGATTGCTGACTGAGCGAGTATTTTGAAATGTATTATGAATTAGTAACGAAATTCCTAACCATGCAAGCAATGTATTGCAGTGACTTATTTTGCTTAAGGATAAAATGCTTAAAACCTCTTCAATTTTCAGGTTTAACACTGAAATAAAACCATAAGTAGAGTTTTGACTTTGAGAGGTTATTACGCATAAACTACATGGGAAAATTTAATTAATTTTTAACAAACCGAAGATTTTTTTAAGAATCTCTCAGTTGATAAAAGAATTATTTTAATATCCTGATAAGGCAATTTCCGAGATATTAATAAAGATGTGATTTGCCAATTTCATGTAAATTATTTTACAATTTGTTTCCATTTGGATTTTGAAATTGATTTGTTATTGCCCATAAAGTATTTAAGCAAATTTATTGAATTTTTAACAAACCAAAGATTTTTGAAAATCTTATTTCAAATTATTTCTTCACTGTATTTTTAATGTCAGTGTTTATTACATACTAATTATTCAAAGCAATTTGATATTGTTCTGCTATATGATCAAACATTTAATAGTCTTTAAAATATTTTAATATCTCTTATAGTTGCCAAGTTATTTATATAAGTGTGCAATTCTAATTTCAAGCAAATTATTTTACAATTTGTTCGTAATGGAATTCTGATTTTGATTGGTTATTACTCATAAACAATAGGACGAAATTTAATTAATTTTTTTACAAGTGACCTGGAATTTAAAATTATTAGTAAATAAATTCTAGTAAATAAATTATTTTAATATCTCCTATAGTATCCGAAGTATTATTAAAAAAATGCGATGCTAATTTCAAGCGAAATACTTCGCAATTTATTTGGAATAGAACTTTAATTTTGGCAAATTATTATGCAAAGCGTGTTTAAAAACCTAAACGATTCTTTGGCAAATGATATAAAATCTAATAATCTTCCAATTACGAAAAAAAATAAATGTAATACCTTTTATAGATTCCGAGTTAATAATAATAATATGTAGAGCTAATTTCGAGCGAATTATTTCTGAAGTTACTCGAAATATAATTGTGAATTTCACAGAAATTGTTTAAAGAAATGTAATAACTTTTCTTGCAGATAATCAAGAATTTAATAATCTCTTTCTTTTTGAAACAATTATTTTGATAACTTTGCTAGTTTCCTAGTTATCAACAAAATGTGCAATGTAAATTTAGAGTATAAATTACTGAATTCTCCCGAAATACAATCTCGTCTTTGACACATTATAGATAAACTATTTGAAGAAATCATAATTTTTGAATATATGAATAAAACTTTAATAATCTTTCTAATAGTAAAAGATCCTCCTACACTTTCCACGTTACCGTTGAAAATGTCCAACCTCAAAGAAAACTTTTCAACTCGTTACATTTTCTAAAGTTATCGCCCAATTTAAATAATTCAAAAACTGTTATAACATAAATAACCTCAGGACCCTATAAAAACATTATTGAAATAATTACATGGTGTATTTATATAATAAATAATTATTTTAATCAATTGCGTAGGTGTACCAGTTGAAAGTTGATCAATGCAATGCCTAACTAGGTAACTAAATATAATATTGGTGAAATCAAATTTAGCATTGACATGACGTACATAAGAAAGTGTCATTTGCTAACTGTGTCTTATCAACGGGTGGAATATGCATAAAAGGAACGACAAATTTTGTGTGTTAAGGTCGCTAGTTTATCCATCCATGCAACTACCAATAATATATTTACGGACAGTTATTGCGACGAGTTTGATTGCATGTAATCGAAACGATTGATTACATGATGCATTCGTATTGTTTTAGTACACAGCTCAATCAGTAATTTGAATGCATTAAAGAGGGTTGGCACATCCACTCAAATTAGTCGCAAGCACTTTATCCGCATAACTAATTATAATTGTTACAAAAAGTGTGCCATTGAATTGCATTGCATTTCGGCATCAATAAATCCTTTCGTTACTATGACACATTTATATAGAAGGTAATAAACAATTGAATATTTTGGAATCATTTATAATCCAAGGATTGGAACGAAGAATATTGACGATTGAAATGTTGTTAATGTTTTAAATAAAGAAACCTTGCAATAATAGTATAATATAATCCGCCAATACATTTTACGCATAAAGAATAACTCGTGATGATGATTTTGTCGGCAATGTTAAGATAATAATATGAATTGAATAAATAAATAAACAGATTGAGAAAAACGTAATCCTTGAAACTATGAATAGATTTAATGTATATTAGCAATCGGAATAGTAAGTGTATGATAATTCATAGTGTCATAAACCCAAATATTTATACTTAATTAAAATTAATTGAGATACTGTGGGGTAAGTGCACACTAGATTTTCGTAAGTTCCACATGTGTTTAATTTGTTTCGTAATATTTTTGGTTTTATTGATATCGAAAAATGTTCGATTTAATATTTTTTAATTAATATTGACAAAATCGTTAATTTCCTTTAAAAGAGAACTAGGATAGTTAATTATAAAAATATTATGGGCGTCGGGGTAGATTGTGATATTTTACCTACCTACCGATGGCCATAAAATTTTAAGTCACGCACTAATAATAATTTAAGATGGCCCATATTAAGATATGGTGTTCTAGAACTAATTTCAAATAAATCAAGGAATCCTTTCATTAATTAGAGAAACACCAGGCAGATAGAAGGAATGGCAGTATAATGGTACCTTAAAATAGCTCACTAAAGAAACATCGCCCTGTATAAGCAGCTTTCGAACTAATTAGCAATAAATTACGTATTTCCCCTCATTAATTAGCCAAAATCCCGGTGGAGAGAATGATATTAACTTCTTGCAGATCAATTCTATTCAGATGCTATTTACAATGCCTCTCTTATTCAATTAATTCGACCTGAATTTTTGAAATGGAATTAACGCTATCGGTTAAATCGCCAATAAAGTTTTTGAGATACAAGCCGCTGACCGAGCAATATTTTGCTTTGAGATGCGAACAAGATTTGAGATACGAGGAATCGCACACTCGTGAATTCTTCAGCATAAAACGCTTATTTATGCTGAAGAATTTATTATCTATAAATTTATTTAAATAATTAAATAATATTGTAAAATATTTAGTGTCTATAAAAATCTATAAGGGATTATCTTTTAAACAAATCGGCTCTAAGTGTGTCATGTAAGTAGACCGAAATTCTCGGAATTCAGTAATTTACTTGTTAGTTACTCCTTATTTAGAATTGAATATAGTATGACCTATGTTAATAACAATATCTTCAACTTCTCCATTTTGAAATAATCTAATATCGATCAGATTGCCAATAAATCAAGAAATTCCTTCGATAATGTACAAACACTTATTAATAACAACAAAGGCTCATAGATTACTTCAAATTGCGATATTGCTATTACTTAATTATTATATTAATTACTACCTACGTGCCTCGTTTTTACATTAAGTTTTTCTCATTTCACGTTAATTTCTATAAAATTATTCAATCATTAATAATGCCATTTAATTCAGCACTGAAGAAGAACAGATAATTTACTCATAATGAAATAGAAGAAGAAGAACTAAAATACTTAATAATATTTTAATTATTACTACAAGAAACACGAAAACAAGTCTTGAAATGATGCAAGAACGACACAAATTTATAAGAAGAAAATGCATAAAAACGACTATTGTGGCAAATTTATTACGCACGTTATTGTCTATCAATTAAACAATGCACGACTCGCTTGCATAAAACTTTATTAGTTCAAGGCTCAATGGCCAATCACATCTACTTTTAATCTGCATTCAGCCACCGATTACTTGATACACTCTATTGAAAATTACACTCATAAATTCTCGATAATTTTTATCTCTCTTTACCTTGCATGCAATGAACAATACTACGAATCGGATAAATGAATAATTTGAGCTTTCAGTTTTGCAGTGAGAGTGAACGCGCGGTGCAGTAAGCTCATTAACAGCGATCAAATGAACCTCATTTGCAAAAAGGTGCGGAGTGCTTTTTACATCAAACTTGTTGCAATTAACATTTGCACAATCAGGAAATGCAGTCGCTTGCTGCATCGTAATGCCAATGCACAGAGACATTTTAATAGCGCTGCAGTCTGGCTGCAAAATGCATCAGCAGCGCAGCGCAGTGTAGGAAGTGTAATTACGAGAAGGAAAAGTTGTAGATTATTCACAAAGTGCAAATGATGCGTTCGTAACAATACAGATTTAAGTCGTGTAATTTCACACTAACATTGTTTATAGTTTGTACAGGGTGAGACAAAATGCTACATTCACTTTGAATGCCACTCCAAAGAAAACTACTTGAAATGGAAGAAAATGTTTTCTATATTCTATTGACAATAATCTAAGTTTATTTTCAGGTGATTTTGAAAATAATATTAGTCAAGTAGTAATACTTATTATCCAAATACTGCAACGAGCCACTTGCGACTCTCACTAAGATCGCGCACATTAATAGAAAATAACCAAACTTTCAATCTAAACATCTTACTAGAGGTTTCTTGCATACTGATATTGTCATAAAATTAGGCATAAAACCTTCAAAGTGAAATTATCACCTTTTATTCATTCCTAGTTATTTCTAGTTATTCATATTATTTAAGGCTCTTCTCTTTATCAGTTATCGACTTTGTTGTTATTAATTAAGTCTCTCGTTAATTGTTTTAATTAGTAATCCTTAAGTCTCTCGTTTAAGGATCAGTTATCATTGTTATTGTAATTGCTTAAGTATTTTCGCTATGTCAATTATCCCAGCTATCCTTATTAATTAAATCTCCTTTCCTATATATCTTAACAGTAATCCTAGTTATCCTTATAACTTAAGTATTAGTCTTTCACCAGTTAATTAATTATCGTAATTATTGTTGTTACTTAAGTCTCTTCCCTTTTATCTTTTTTTTTAGTTATCTTTATTACCTACTTAAGTCTCCTCTATCAGTTATCCTAGTTATGCCTATAACTTAAATATCTTTTCTTTTACCTACATCTTAGTTATCCTTACTGCTTAAGTCCCTTATCCTCTATCAGTTATCCTCGTTATGCTCATAGTTTAAGTCGCTTGTCCTTCTTTGTTAGCGTTATTATCGTTATGACTTAAGTTCCTCGTCTTTATCTATCATTATGCTACTTAACTCTCGTGTCCTTTATCTGTTATTCTAGTTATTCTTACAGCTAAGTCCCTCGCCATTTACCACTTATCATAGTTATCCCTATTACTTAAGTCTCTTCTTGATTGTTGTTCAATCCTAACTAGTTTGCTTTAAAATTACCTAAAATCTAAACAAAGATTTTTACCTCACCCTGTATATTAAACCGTAAAATTTAACAAAGACTAACAACCATTTATGCTTTGATAAAAGCGAATAATTTCTTGTCAAGCAAATAAAGTTTATTGCATTTAAACTTCGTAATCATTTACCACATAGTTTTATTACTTTAGCTGTCAGTTATGCTCGCGCTGCTGTAAGGTGTGATTGAAAATGTAGAAACTATTTCTCAAAAGTAACTGCGTTCTTTCTCAATTAATTACGCTCCTAACGAGGAAATTATCCGAATCATTGATGCAGAACACTATGAACAATCGATAATTATCTACTTTTTCACGAATTATTTCTTACGTACATGCGTGCGCTAAATTAACAAGACTATGCAAATTCAAACTTTGCATAGTTAGGAATCGAGTTCATTGTAAGTCTTACGTCATTAAATTATTTAAATATTAAGCGCACGTGATAATTCTTATGCACTTTGATATCGTCATATGGGAAAAATTCTAGAAGAAGAGCTGCACATAATTCATCAGCAGTTTAATTGATTCATGAGATTATTCTTAATGTATGTAAACAAATTTAATTATAAGTAATATAACTAGTTGTTTAATTTAAATTGATTAAATTATTTAACTGCAAGTGTATCACAATTATGTTTGTGCACTAATTACGTTGATAGGGTGTTCTCATGCAAAATGTAACAAATAACTGATACAAGTAATACAAAAAACCAAATTTTGTATGGTTGAGAAATTGAGTTCATTGTAAAACTTACGTCATTAAACTATTTAAATATTATGCGCAAGTGCATCACATAATAAGCTTGTGCACTTGTGTTCTCCGGCAAAATTTAGATTTTATCGAATATTGCCTACAATTTCTTCGTACTCACTTAAATCTAAGTAAGTAGACTTAAAATGCCAGAGAAAGTAGTTTAACGCATAAAAAGCTCGCGAAAAGCATAGAAAATCGCAGAATTCATGCTTCATTTAACTTCAACCTTCCTAATACAAGAGTTGTTATTAATATTAAGAATGTATTTATATATCATAATTATTTGCTCTTTTATCATTTTTATATAATCACGAAATAATTAAATATTTCTAAATAAGGCTTTTTATATTCGTATGCTTAATTGTACATTATATTAAACAAAATTTAATTACGTGACTTTAATTGTGTGTTACTTGAACATAATGTCAGTAATAAAATTTACTTTAATTTGCAATTGTTTTGCATAACATGGATGGATAATTTAACAAAAACAATTAAAACATAATTACTCATTATTATGAATTAACAAAATTAAATAACATGGAGTGGGATACGTGCACAGTAGTTTCGCGTTCAATTAACTTTAAGCCTCTTAATCTTTTAAATTATTTCTTGATAATTAAACATATATTAATATAAGTTAATACTCTATGATTAACGTTGATATAATCGCCAATGATTGTTATATATTTTTTATGGTTGAAATGTCCTCTAAAGTGCGTGAAGAATATGCAAAGTTTCATTTTGTCTGCAGTTAGCTCAATCTAACCGAAAGGTAATTTTTTGAGAAAAAATCGAATTTTTTCGTATCGTTACATTCTAGACAAGATGCCGCTCCTCCACGTGCATTTAATTTTATTGAGATATTATTTTAAGTGAATGTAATCAATCAACAAATTTGACCAATATTTGAGACCACATTTCGTCAAAAACATATTTTGCATTTAACGCTAAATACCAATTAAACTAAATAACGTAATGGAATGTATCTTTCGAATTCTAGATATTCAACTAATCCTTTATAGATTGGTAAAAAAAATAATCTGAATTTTGAATTCTGTTAAAATCGGAATACCAATATGTTCTAATAGAGCACTTGTCCTATCTTCAAAATATGGTGTGTTTTTCTATAGATTTCGATAATTCAACTTGGGATTATTGATTTGTAGTCAAAAGAAAAATAACGCAAAATATAAAATTATCTTAGAAATTGGAATTCGAAGTACAACTCGACATTCTCGTCACCTCCCTCGTACGTACACTTATGAATTAATATTACGTTTAAAATGCAAAAATAATCAAAGTATTGAACAACAGAGTATTAAGTAGCGAGCATTATATAAGATATTTATTTACAATTGCGATTGCTTTTACTTACCGGTGTGCTCATTTAATATTGCAGCATGAAATTAACGTTATTACTTTCAATAGAACTAAGTACGTGTTTGCGTATGTATTAAGCGATACTTGCGATACTTACCGCAATTTACGTTTGCGAAAAGCAGGAATTGATCTTATTATTATGTCAAGTACCCGCTGTAACTGTAATGAACTCAATTGCTGCACTAGTTTCACAGAGTATAATTCTTAAAGTGGACAGAGTTAAAATATTACAATAAAAATATTAAGTAATAGCAAATATTATTACAGGTAGTCACATAAGTAATTTAAATGATAATATTTGTACATAAATATTGCGGCTGTGTGTGCGCATGTCAAATTTTGTAAGTATTTATGAAGTTGACAAGGACGTGCTAAATAGTTATGAATATTAGTAGAAATTGTTTAATTTCCACAATAAGATTTATAACTATTAGTTAATCATCTCCTGCTCAATTATACAGGAAAATACAAGAGATTTTCGCAGTTTTCCCGTTTTACTAATTACTACCATTTAGTACATCTCTTCATCTACTTTGTTTATTATTTTCGTCGAAAAGGGATTAAAAATGGCGGAGTTACACGAGATTTGCCGAAGCGTAGTTTTCAAAAACACGTTTTGCACTGGCCACGTTATTTCGAAAATGCTTTAATGTAATTCAAAAAGTTTTAAAAAATCCGTTCGTTTATTAGTTGGGTTCTTTGCTGAACAAAGGATTTATTAAAACTCGAGTTTTAATAAATTTAATAAATAGTACAGGTTTAAACAAAAAGTTCATTTTTCTTACCAGTTTTTCTTCGATTTCTTTTGTTTAAATACATATTTTCCACAAAAATTTTAAATGCTTCGTTTATCTACGAACTTATCTCATTCTAAATACTTGATGAAAATTTGTTGTTGATCGAATTCATAGTTAATCCTGCAAATTCTAGAAAAGTTTTCGAAATAATCAAGATTAAAATTTCTAGTTTAAGGCAAGTAGAAAGCAAATTTTGTGCGAAATCATCAATAACTCCTGAACTTTTGTTAATGTTGCTCCTAAATGTGAATTTAATTTTCAGAGTATTTATAACACGAAAGTAAAACGACTTTTACTTTTTTACAAGTCTTTGTATTACAGTTAGCTTACTGTATTGTTTATAAAGTTGAAGGCCAATTAGAATAAGTCCAACAAGCAGTAATACCATATTAAACTGTCTTATCTAATTGTCTCTATGCATAAAAATTCATCTAGAATTTTCTAGAAGAAATTGCTTGATTTTATTTTCCATTGTTTTATTCTTTATTCATTTTTTTGTGCAATTATTTACTCACGATTTTCATTACCTATTAGTTTGTCATCCGCATTACCGTTAGTGTCAGCCTAAGCAATGAAATTTCTCCTGGAAATTATGTTGTCACTTTTACTACCGTGACATTATTATGAATCACAGCCAGTAAAGAACAGAATGACTCAAGCATAAAAACATTACAAAAATTTCTTCAACTCCATAACTTTTGCTCAAGATTTAATAAAAACCCGATTCTTAATTACTAAACGTTTCTGTGATCATAAACCCACACGCTTGGAATATTATAATAGAATTATTGCAACATTTAACACAAATCTAAATATTTACAAAATTCTTATTACACTCTAAAATATATTCAATTAAAATACTCACGGCAATTCGCATATTAGAGATTGAAGTAAACTTTAATTGAACTAAAAAGTTGCTAAAGTAAATGCCACTTGCTGTGAGACTGAAAACAGCACAAACCACGTCGCATTGCCGCAACGCAAATCTGAAAATTATTCAATCTTGTGCAAGATTTTCCTTGGTATTTCACTAACTCAAAATCACATTGCGCAAGAACGGCAAATTTGCTTTAGATCCGCACGTCATAAATGGAAATGGAACGACATGTTGTTTAATTCAGATGTGTAACCTGTTGTCGGTTCCATAACGAAATTAATATTTAGCAACAAGAACACAAACAGTGAGCAAATTTATCTTTACGATTATTACTTATTGGGCAAGTTTCGAATTGCATTAGCGCGTACTTTCAATATATTAAAAAAACTCACTCACTAATTGTGTTTAAATTATTTGACAGCGCCACTGAATAAATAAATACAACATAAATCAAAGAATATTTGCATTAATGCAATTTTAATAAATCATTCTACAATTACAACATGGCTAACACATTGACAAATATCGAATCGATTCTTTCATTAATTAATTTCACCTTTTTAACGCGTGGTAAATTCCGTATTCATAATTAGTTTAGCACCAAAAACAAATTGCACAAGTAAATCAGCGAATGAATGCGGATCAAGTAGTTTGCAACTTTAGTTTGCAGAGCAAGGTAAGCAAGATTAGCAGAAACACATTTTCAATTGAGGATAACGAGAATTACTGGTCGTTGACACTCATTGCGCGTATCAAAACCGTCGATATTGAATTACAATTCACTGATTACTAATAGCGCACCAATAACGTTCTAAGCACTAAGGGATACTTCGAGAATATTCTGGAAATATTTTATTCACACACATATTTTGTGACGCAACAATGCATACGATAAAACTAGCAACCATTCAAAATCGTTAATCTTAAGATGACCAAATAAGGTATTCACGCCCTACCACTCAGGGAATACTTCTAGAATTTTCAAAAATTTCCAGTTCTTGCATTGTTACATAACAGTGCAGATTTTTACAATAGCTGCAAACAACTAATCAAAATGTGTTCTTTCAAGATGGCCAAATAAGGTTATGAAATTTTGGTATCGTCAAAGGGAGAAATATCTAGAAATACAGCCAACAGTAGTTCACTCGCATTTAATTGATGAAGGAGAAACGTGCATGCTAATTTAAGATAATCTGATAGTTTGCTTTTGTTTGAATTTATTTAAACAATCGATTGTTTAGTGCAACATGATTATGCACTAAACAAACAATACTGTGAACGGAAAACATCTGTTATGACTAGATATGACGAGACGATTCCATGACTAATTGTTCCACGTGTTGATTGCACGTAACTAACTAGCTAAATTATTCGCCATGCTTCAACCAAGTAAGCAATTTTCCTCAGAGTTGTGCGTAACACCCGGATATCGGTTTAGGCGAAAATATCAGTGCATTCGCGTTACGTTGGATTCGCTTCGATTACATGACTTGCACTGCACTAATTGTAAATCGCTGTAATGACAACAAGCAGTACGCATCACTAAGCAGACTTTCATTACTTCACCAACAATTAAACAGTGTTAATTCATCAGCAAATAACAAAGTAGTGGATGGATCAAATGTTGCATCATGCATAATAGAACACAGTTGTAAAATGATTACCCGGACATGTTTCGTGACCAGTTTTGTATGTAAAGTTATGGAAACGTTCGATTCGCGAAATTGCATAAGACTTTCATCTCGCAGTAACTCAACGAGAACACTTTCACCGTGTCCTTCATTGTATATAGATTTTAGCTTGGTAAGCACAATTATATGCAAAATTGATTTTATTTCCTTTACCACAATATTCTAAATGTGCCAAGATTTAGTCTTAAATTACACAAGTTGATTAATTAATTTTTCCTAGATTGCGTTCGCAGAATAATAAGGTGATTGTATGCACTTAAGTAATAACAGAGAACTACTTCCTATAAGTTGAATTCAATTGTTAGACTCGCTTTTTACATACCTGCATACTTAAGTAATGCGAGTTGATGATAGTTTACGCATGATAAACTCGCTTTGAATGCGCATATGTTATTAAATGATTTTTATCGGACGTGTGCGGCACGAAACGAAGAAGAAAGTGAAACCATCCTCGTGTCTGAGTCATATTGCATATTGTTCAGTATGCTAAAATTATACTAAGCATCTAAATGTTTAAATTACCTCATTCCGCATTGAAGATGAATCTAAGTCGAACAAGAGATTTTTTCAGAGAAAGCGCTCTCTACTATTATTGAATAATCAATATTAATATGACTTAAGTCACATATTATTCATGGTGTTCTTATGTTGTTTCAGTGGACGATGCGAGCGGAAGGTACTCGACGGGTTGGTATTGGGGAAATCATTTCTGGACCGGTTCGCAATCGCTCTGCGAGAATATCGCGCCCAATGGCGTTGTTATTTCCACGGTAAGTACACTTGACTCAACTTACGAAGGTATACAAATCATTGTACATTTTTGCACGGATGGCCTTCACGCATACGCACTCGCTTGCTTAAGTGAAAGCGTTTATGCGCTCTTTTTATCCCTGACATTGAGAGTCAGTTTTCAATTGCTTTTCCTTTGTCTTGATAGGCGAATAATGACACAGCCATGCGTGTCCAGCGAAATGTGGACGATAAGGCAATCAAACTCAATAATCCAAGTGCAGGATCCGGCTATACACCAGGCAAACTCCACTTTTCATCGTTGCCGCCCTTCGCCGTGATGTTCTTCATGCTGCGAGTGAATCTCAATTCATCGTTTACCTCTGAAGTAATTATGGCGCTGAATACGAAATTAAATTGAAAGATGTGTTTATAAATGTATTTCTAGGAGCGAATGCTACATGTTGGACTCTGCATGCCCGAAACGTGCAACGACAATGATGTGCAGCACATAATGGAACAGATTTCAAAGACTTCAAAGAGCATCACACTAAAAGTGGAAGCAGTGCGCTCACCGCATCAACATTATTCGATGTGGAATGATCAAACTTTTAGGATTCTATGGTATAAACAATCCTTAAAGTAACTTAAACACATGAACTAAATTTCTTATTTCAGTGTGGTGACTGTTTTGG
Source organism: Anaulacaspis nigra (assembly GCA_030264675.1). Classification (NCBI taxonomy): domain Eukaryota; kingdom Metazoa; phylum Arthropoda; class Insecta; order Coleoptera; family Staphylinidae; genus Anaulacaspis; species Anaulacaspis nigra. Next base: position 17,049 of record JARJDV010004010.1, read on the forward strand.
TTGTTATGATGTTAATCGTTGGCACGTCGTACGACTTGTATTTGAAGCATTTGGAAGACTCGAAGCGAGTTTTAACAATTAACTGCGCAACATACACGAATCCGAATAAAATTACCGATCGACAAATTCTGGACATACATATGCCAGAAAAGAACAAAAACAAATGTAATTTGTACGTGGTTAATAATAATAATGGACCGGAATTGGTGGAATCAATTACAGCAGGAGAAGATAACATATTTGGTTTGTAAATTTCGAAATTTTTAATGCTTAAGAGATGTAATAATATGACGTTTTAGTATCCATCTTGAAGGATTTGATTCTTTCGTTTTCTGTACGAATTAATATGAAACATATTTGCGATCGAAGTGTGGGCAGCGATACAATCTCAGTGATCCATGGCTTAAAATCCATCAGTATGGCATGGGTTATTTTAGGGCACACTTGCTTGGTTGCTTTTAAATATTCTGACAATATGGAGTATAGAAAAGTGGTTCAAAAGGAATTTCTATTTCAAACTGTCAGCAATGGTGCTTTCAGTGTAGACACCTTCTTCTTTACTAGTGGATTACTCGTATCATTCTTGTACTTTAGGACAAATGCAAAAGGAAAACTGGATACACTTGGAAAAAAAGGATTTCTCTCTGGAATGTTTCATTTCATTGGATTAATACTTTATCGATTCGCTAGGTAACTCGATTACAATGTTAATCATGCCTAATTAGTTATTAATTATTTATTTATCTAGGTTGAGTGCCCCGTATTTGTACGTATTGGGCGTTGTGGAAGTGTGCATGAAATGGTTCAACTACAATTCTATTTTTGAACCGCCCACAAATGACCATGTGAATTGCCCTCAATATTGGTGGAGAAATATTTTATATATCAACACCCTGTTTCCAGTTGAGCAAATGGTAATTAGGTTTTTGTTATATTAAGATTATGGTAGTAATTTGTTTACTTTCAGTGTATGTTATGGAGTTGGTATTTATCAGACGACACACAATTTTATATCGTTGGTGCTATTATGCTCATCCTGGCGACCAGTCACTTTAAAAGTGCTGCATCCTTATTGGGAGTATTTATGTTGAGTTCATGGACAACCACTGCTTATATTGCATTCATCAACAGTCACATGCCCACTTCCGATGATCCTCTTGCGCTCTTTGATAAAATCTACGACAAACCATATACTCGTTTAGGACCATATTTGATTGGTATGTGCGCTGGTTGGATCCTGTTTAAAACCAACTGCCGCATTCGAATGTCCAAGTGGACAGTGTGTTTCGGCTGGACTGCTTCCTCTGCTTGTCTTTTATCTTTAGTCTACGGACTCTACGAATCAAGCTTATCACCAATTGCAGGAGCGGCGTACAGCAGTTTAAGTCATTCAGCGTGGGCTTTAGGATTAGCCTGGATCGTTATTGCATGTACAACAGGATATGGAGGTGAGAATTGATATGTAAATTATTTATGGATTAATACTATTGATTAATTCTTTATAGGATACGCTAATTCGATTTTATCAGCAACGATTCTCTATCCATTCAGTCGCGTAACGTACTGCGCGTACTTGTTGCATCCTATTGTCATAAGAATGATGGCTATGAATATGGATAGTCCTCTTCATCTGGGCAAAGAAGTTGTTGTTGTCTTGTATCTAGGACAATTAGTAGCATCTTATGTACTGGGCTTTATCATATCTGTAGCATTCGAAGCGCCGGTTGTTTCAATGCTCCGCATTTTATCACGGATTCAACCGAAACGAAAAACAAATCTACAAACGTAACATACTTTTTACTAAATGCATAAGCGCGACATTAAATTTAATTGTGATGACAAACATTAAGTGTTATTTATAAGAGACTAGTTCGGCCCTGCCAAGCGTTGCTGTGGCTTTATATAAAGGGTCTTCTTTATAAAGAATTCATTCTTTGAGGAATTGTTTATCATTCATTGCCGCTCACCTAATATTTTATTGTTTAAGTTTACTATTTCACTTCCCCTTTTCATATTTTTTATACAATTATCTACTCTGTTATTGTTACGAAATGACGAATCGCTAATTATATATATAGGATAAGGCAAATAAATCAAATAGTAATTTATTTTCATTACATAGTTATTGTTTCCCTCTATTTCTAACCATTTTTAGTTACAGTATATTCAATTTATTAAAATTATTAAAGATTAATTACTACATAAATTATCATCAAAGCTCAAAAAAAAACAACACAACTTATCATAATTTAATTTTTATAAGGATCCAGGGCTTAAGTGCTGTTCTATTAAGTTTTATATATACCCCTGCGAGAGCAGGAATTTAGATTTCCACGTGCTTTATTACAATAATTTCAGTAGAAAATGATCATAGATACCGTGAAAACAGTGATGATAGAATAAAAACAAATTTTATTTAATTTATTTACCGATATTATATGTAATTATTTTATCATAATCGCGATCCGTTGATTTCTAATAATAACACAGTAAATAATTGTATATAGAAGATGGTAAGAGGAAGTAAAATAGTTAACTTTGATACATTATCAGAATTCTCATATCCACCACTTATTACTCGCGACCAATTTATACATGATTTTTATTTCCTTTGTTTCAATTGGAAATGGATGCTTTTCATCGTTTGGTGTAATATGATTACCTTTTACATTTTTGCCTACTACGTATGATATCACAGAAATGCATTAATGCAGATACATTAATCTCCCTTTTATTAGATAATATTTGAAGTTAAAAACAGAAGTACATATGGTATGATAGCTGAAACATTATGTCAGATTTTAATAATCCTTGACTATGGGATACAAGTCCACCATCGATTCCGAAAGGAAGTGTATGAATTAACTAGTTTTAAACGAGTATCATTGGGTACGTATACTCATTCAATGAAGCATGTACCTAATTCCTAATATGTTACAAATTTAGTATATCTACTTCCTGTGGGCGTGGCGCTAATTGGATCGACTATTCAAATGTTTCTTCCACGACCAGTAAGCAGACAGAGCAAATGGATTGAAGTCGGAATTGTCACTTTTCGTCTACTCCTAAAACTACTTCAATTCGCACGTATATATCAGCATCTCATAAACGTGTCAAATTCGGGATCCAAAGCAAACTGATTTCTAGGTTTCTTATGGGACTGTGGGGAAACCAATTTAAAGATAGGATTGACATTGTGGTTACTCATGTACAAATATTCCTGTATGCATTTTTTTGCCTGTTGGTGGCATAGTTTATTCCCCGTACGTTTTAACACTTAATTCTTTTCTATCAAATTTCTATCAATTGCATTTGTAGCAAGTCCAAGATGTTTATCCGGGTTCGCTCAATTTTACAACATTACCGCCACCAAGAACCGCATTTAACATCTACATGGTAAGAGTGTTCTTTATTTATGGTCCGTTAACAAACGTGGGCTACTCTCATGGTCACTTTGATAACATCATGGAAATGGTGATGGTTATCATAATCTGCCTTCAAAGTCTCTTTGTATTTCGATCAACTGCTTTCTCAGCGTTCACATTACTGCAAACTATGGATTATTCGCTAGAAAATATCCGCAATTTTCAAACCAAAGTCCTTATGAAATATCTGGTAACTTATTAACTACCACTAATTTTCCCTTGTTTTTTATTATATGTCATATCAGGAGGCAAATAAATCATTGTCCAAGGATGTTCGTGTGCAAGTAAAAGAATTTTGCCTAATGTACTTGGAGCGCAAAATATTTTTTCAGCGGCCCGATTTGATCAGTCGTCTTCCATTAGCGATGCGCAAAGATTACATGTTCAACGCGCATCGAGCATCTGTATATCAAGTAAATAGGTTACACATTAGCAGTTGATATCTAAATATAACTAAGCAATTTCTAGAGTGTGGTATTCAAGGATTTACCACTTTCAATCAAACGCGCACTTGCGTTCAAAATGAAAATTCGAAGTTTCACGCGTGGTGAAAAGATCTTCGACGTTGAGAATAAATGTGATACGATGGTCTTTTTGGTGGAAGGTTCACTACAGATTCTAAGCTCTGTAGACTCTGAAAGTCCCATTTTGAGTCTCGGCGTAGGCACATGCATTGGATCCTTGTACTTGGTTTATATGCGCAAACCATTATTTACCCTCGTTGCTGCGTCTTATTGCACGGTTCAAGTCCTCACTTATCACGATATGTGGACAACTATAGCGCAACGGTGCACTTCAATCAGCCTGACTAGATTGGTCCATAAAGCAGTCCAGGCAAGATTAAATATAGCCAAATCAGACGTACACTTTCGTGATGAGTTTGGCTTGTACGCCTCTTCATCCAGGTGTAGTTCAACTAATAGATCTAAATTGTTTATAGAGGGCGAATGGGAATGAGTGAAATTAAACAAAATCTACCGGTGGAACATCCAATATGGAGCAACAAAGCTGATATGACCCTGAAGGGAGCCTACATGCAAGCGGCAAGCCGAGTGCGTTTAGGGGATGACATCTTTCTAAAAACCACATGGGTTTGGCGCTTTCGGCCAGGTTCTCAATTTCTGCGTTATTGGTCACGCTTTATGCTCTTATTAACATTAGTAATAGCCATAATTTATCCTTTCAACGTTGCGAATAAGCACTATTCGCGTCAGTACCACATGACACTGCAACTGATTTCGCTTACAATATTTCCTCTGGACTTGTTCATTGAGTGCATTACGGGCGTACGATCCGAGCGCGGATATGAAACTGACTTCAAGGAAATCTTTAACTATCACCTGAAATCTATTGTTTTTCTCAACGATATTATAACAGCGATACCATTGGCGTTTTGCTTAAAAATCCTTAATGCCATGGGAAGTGTGAAGATGAATCCCATATTCTATGATCTAATTCAACTACAGCCAGTCCTGAAAGCTTTCAAAGTATGATTAGTATGCTTTCAATATATTAAGAAAATAAGAATACCAATTACCTTTCAGATTCCATATTTCATGAAGCAGCTGAACTTGCACTATCCACAAATTAATTGCATCATGTACTTGGTTTACTTCGTATACGGAACTTTCTTCTGGACCTGTGCATATCTCATCATATTCTCACGATTGTAAGTCTATTTCTAAGGCGATTACAAAATCTTACAAACATTTTTGGGCAGTCCTGAAGCATCGTGTTTAGCCGACTATCCTGATTCTCATCCTATTATAAGAATGATACTCTTATTCAATCACATCTCGACGACGGCAGTCCTATCAGACTATTACGAATTGCATGGAATTGGCGAAATGTATTTCATGCTAATAATCTCAATGTGGGCTATATGTCAGAATATTTTCATCCTATCATCATACACAGGAGCGTATATTATCTCAAACCAAAGAATGCACGTAAAAGATTTTACATTAAATATTTTTATCCTTATTCTACCCTTTATAGGATTGAATATAAATATAATATTGATATTCTTCTTCAATACCTCAACTCTCATCATGTAACACCAATGACCCAAAAACGCGTGAATCGCTTTTTCAAATTGCAATGGGTCTACAACTGTGGAATACGCGATGGGGTATCTGAAGCATACTTATCACAAAACATTCTCTTTCAAATCAAAACGAAACGCTTCTTCAATTTACTAGACGACCATCCAGTATTCACAGTGCTTTCTAACGACATCCTTGACACGCTGTGCTTAAAGTGCACCACAATATTTTGCCCGCCCTTTGAGATCATCGTACGCGAGGGGCAAGTGATCAACGAGATTTATATTATCGAGAAAGGATATTGTGAAGTGTATAGTTCATATGCAACGGAGCCATTGAAGGTTTTAAAACCTGGAAATTCATTCTGCCTGCTTGAAATGATGTTCGGTAATTATATATATCCAATCATCATTAAGCAAATTGTAATTTCTTTTGGATTTTAGCATGTCAATCGCACTATACGTATATGTCTCTATCGCATATATGCGTAGTGATACTAAAACGTGAAGATATTTATGAAACCCTCCGGTACTTTGGAAATCCCTTGAAAGAACAGTTGGATACAATTGCAAATGACTTGAAAGTAGGATCGCGCGCGCAACGCATTTTTAAACAAGTTAGTGAAGTACCGCAAATAATGTTTAACACACGCAAGAAGAACTCATTCTCAGAATTCTCACGCCGGTCCAAACATAAAACATTTATCGATTATCATCGACCCTTCACTCACGTTGTGAAAGCGAGAATTACCAAGTATCTGCTGATGAGAAGAACCATTCTGCCTGAAGGAAAATTTATCAAGTATTACGAGATTCATTATTCCCTTTTTGCAGCTCTCATGACAATTGCATTTCCATTAATGATTGTTATATCAACAACAACTCAATATTGGATTGTAGCGTACACGATACTGTACATTATTCAATTCATCGATTTGTTTCTGCGGTTCCATATGTCATACTATAACGAAAATGGCATATTAGTAACGCATCCATGGTGCACAGCTGTTCATTACTTCAAAACTAGTTTCATGCTCGACATATATCTAAGCGTACCAATTGAAATCGTGGTCCATGAACGCTATGTTGATCTTTCGCAAGCGACTGGCTCATCACTGTTTTACAAGTGGTTTTTTACCAATGATAAGATGCTTTACTTGTATCGCTACTTTGGCTTATTTCACGGCAAATTTAGTTTGGTAGAGCAACACATTTTCAGGTACCTGCAAACAAATGCCATTGCTACATGTAATTATCATGCTGATATTTTATTATAGCTTATTTTTAATTGCCGCGCCATTGCTCTGTGTTCTCCTGAATAATTTGACTATGACATACGTGTACTACAATTTATATGTGATGAAGAGCTTGATGGACGATCCAAAAACCCAGTTAACCTGGCTGACCAGGGATTGTAATCACATTTCATATATTGTTTGCACGTGAAATGAAAATCATATCACATGTTTTAGATCTTGCAATGAACTATTCATTAATGAATAGCCCGAATTTGATTCAGATGTACACGAATTCATTTTTTTGGACATCTATGCAACTGATTGGTTGTCCATTGGTTGGGCAGAGATCAAATCCCTTAGCTACCATCGAAGTGGTACTTAATATGGTATGCAGTTGTTTGGGATACTTTATCTTTCTAAGTTCTCTCGCCATTGGAATTATGCTTGTAAACAAGGGTAATAATAGCAGCATGCAAAATCATCACTATGCGACTGAATTCTATCAATTCATGAAAAAAAATAAGTTTCAAACTCGCTTTATCAGGTAAGTTACATGTACCCTCTTGCTATATCTAATTATACCATTACCAGATGGATTTTTACACACTTTGAATACACATGGAATCGTAAAAGAGGAGTTCAAACGTCAATACTTTTAAACTGCCACGATGCGCTAAAGGACAAATGTCTGTTGGAATTGTATGGAGTCTTCTTTAATAATATATCAGTATTTCAAAATAATGGCAACTTTATGGCAAAACTACTTGGACCGCACATAAACATCATATATTTTCTGAGCAACGAGGTGATAATTGATTTGAACGACGTACTCAACAAAATGTACTTGGTCTTTGAAGGCGACGTGTTAACTTTGAATGCGGCTGGAGCAATTGAGGCGATATTACCTAAAGGCAGTATCTTTGGTAACATTGACGATGTCAAATTTTCAAGGTCCATGCTTCAATATATCTCCAGAACTAATGTAGAAATTCTTGAAATTGATACTGCCAAGTTTTATTCAAGTTTGGGAGGGCATCATTCCGTGCGCACAAGGTATTTTAAAGCGATGCTTATTGGAAATTTGGTATTAAAAACATTTGTTTTCTTGTTTCCTAAGACAATAACTAATTATAATTGCAGTCTTATATTCTAAGTATCGCGCAAAAACAAGAAGAGCATATCATAGAGACTATAAAAATAACATTCAGTCGAACGCAAATGGCATGGTAAATAGTGACATACTCTAAATCGATCACTTTTAAAATTCATACAAACTTCTTAGGAAGAAAATTAAAATTAAGCTGCTAACGCACATCCGATGGATTCTGGAAATATGCTCGTTTGCATCCACATACTGGACTTTCTATCTGTATGGTTTTGGGCGAACTGCTTTTCCTTATATAGTTGTATTTTACATCTTTGATATTCTATTTATTTTCAACTGCCTCTGGGTGATTATGACACCCCGATGTCCAAAGTTTGGCAACCAGATGACAATACGCGAAGTTCTCATATGGTATCGCAACACTCAACTCACAATAACAATTCTGGCGGTGTTTCCTTTCGAAATTCTTGTCTTATTCACCGATGTAATTTGGATCAATTATTTGCGAATGAATCGATTAATTCGCACGATTCATTTCTTCCTCTTCATTCTGGAAAATTACCGGACACTCAAATTGAACTATTTGCTAATTAACATGTTAGCAACATGGTCAGAAATTACGTTTTTCGTACATGGTTCCGCCTGCATCCTGTATCACTATGCTTGTCCGAAAGGCCAATGCGTTGGAGAAACATGGCTCAGCAATTCAGGTTCGATACGTTTTCTGAACTTCTTACTTACCCATATCTAATTAACTACATTATTTAGTGGCCAATTGTCAGACGCGTTACTTGTGTAGTATTTACTATGCATCTTCCATTTTTACGCAAACAACCTTGGATAACATTTATCCAATATCGGCGAAAGAGCGCCTCTCATCAAGCATAATTGCGGTCACGGGACGCGTTTTACTCTTTATCGCTATTGGACAAGTCTTCATGTCTGTGAAGTATTTTACACTGGGTAGATTAGTCTACAACAATAAGATGAAATACTTAAAGGTATAATTTAACAAATAATTTGAATGTAATGTCAGTATGAAGTTTACAGCTCTTTTTGGGCAATTCAACAACCACCAATGCTATGGATTATAAGTTACAACAGTACTTGGCTAGTTTATGGACTTACCAACAAGGAAATCATGTACCCGTTCTTCTCGATGCAATGCCAAGCTACATGGAAACTGCATTTCGCTCATTACTGCACGGCTATCTGATTTTGAACAATGTTGTAAGTAATAAACAAAGTAATCAGCATTAATGCATCAATTGATTTATGCGCATTTAGCTGTTTGAGGATTGCCATCCGGATTTTCTTCGTCAAATTATGACTGCCACGCGCATCGAAACATTTTTTGCGGGCAACGAAATCTGCTTTCATGGCGAACTGAATGCGACAATGTATTTCATTCATGAAGGCGTTGTCCAAGTGATTGAACACAGTGATAAGCGTGAGACAATAATTGATGAACTATCCAAGTTTGATACATTTGGAGTCGTACAAGGTCTATTTGAATGCAAACCGCATATCTATACATTTCGTGCAAAACGTCTGAGTTTGATACTGTCTCTGCAAAAATCTAATTGGGATCACTTATTAACCTTGTTCCCTGCATCCGGCTTTAGTTTATACGACAAATTTATGATCGGTGCTGAAAGTATTAATCCAGTCACTGAGTTTGAACATCCGATTAACGTTCACCCTGAAATGATACAAAATCGTGATGAAATCGACTAGCAAACTAAAATGATACTCTCTTTATCCTTAGGAGTTGTATTGTGGGTTTGCTTTTGAGCTGTACAGCTCATATCATTTTCTTTTTCTCAATAATTCTTTACATAATATATAATAGTTATTGTTATAATAAAATGTTGAAGTAACCAAAGAACCTGAACAAGGAAAAATTACACACAACTACTGACCAAATAAGATCTGTCCAAGTACACGTATGCAGCTGCATGGAAATAAATGTTGCTACACAATCCCTCAGTTCAACCTCATTCGCATTGTGGATCCACGTTTTCATTAGTTCTTCTTAGTATTTATTTTAATTACATGATACAATTAAAATTCAATCATTCCAACACCTATTGCATTTGAGGGATTGCAACCACTATCACTCTCCCGCTACAATATCTAATAGCAGTCAGACTGAAAATATAACAAAAAAAAGATAAATAAAATTTTGTCTTTTGCTTTTGTGTTCCTTCGTTAACAATAGAATTAGTTGCAAAATCTAGCAATTGTGATGCAAAATCATTGGGCTGTCCTTACATAATTAAGTACCTAGTAAACATGTCGAAATCTATTTCAGTGTCGTACCGTCACATAACATCTTCAAATATATCAATCAAATAGAGCGAATTTGTACCGTAATAGACATTAAGTAAGTTACCATTACATAAAATGTCCAACATAAATATGTGCAAAAATCTACATAACAAATGGTTCTTTTCTCTTCACGATCCCCATCCTCTCTTATATAAATTAAATAAATTATAACATTTATAAATTTTCAGCTTGACATTATTAGATTACGTAGTTTACAATATACTGCATAATCATTTTGCTAGCATTTCCGGTTTCACTAATCGCACTCGCATTCGCTTTCGCTCCCGCTCTCTCGCTCGCTCCCTTTTTCGCATGATTTACAATATTTATATATAAAAGAAATGCTGAAACACACTTGACATTCGCATTCGCAGGCGTTCAAATAACTTCATTATAAAATACATCACTTGAGGGATGTATATCACCGTTTTGTTTCTTTTTATTTTCAATTTTGTTTACTTGAGTTAGTTTTGCAACTATCCACATGCTTTCCGTCTTGCTTTTCATTGTTTTGTTTCATTAATTATTCTCGTTTTAATTCTCATTTACCGAATGGACATCTTTATTAATCAATAACTTATAGAATTTACTATACAAAATTGATCCTAATACAGGAGAGTTGCTCCATGTTGTGAGAGCTCTGCTCATATGAATATGACTATATGATTGAGATCGATTGGTAGTCGATTGCTATCATAATCATTCCGTAATAATGTTCGTAAAATGCTGATCATCGGAGATTGTTGCCTTTGTGATTTATCCAGATTTCATAATTTATAAATGACTCATGTCATGCAACAATTTGCTCAGCATTGTACCAACAATTACGACTCGCAATTATGCAATTGAAATATCACTAGTATTCAAATATAATGTTGTTGGTGATCATATGTACGGATAATGTGTACGAATCGCAAGTGATGCTTCAATACTGTGGTAATACACAACACTACCAAACAATTTCAATCTTTATAACGTGAAACATTAATAATATATAATATTTATATATTTTAGTAATAATGATTTTTATTTAAATCTGTGTAATTTTGTTTTGCTTCTTTAGATAATTTTTAAAAAGGACAAATACCCAGTGTGTATGTGTTTTTCATTTTTTCTCTTCTTCTTCTTATGTTGGTGTGTGTAAGTGATGTAAATTCTACGCTGTACAACTGAGCTGCATTCTGCACGTCTATCTTCAGTTCTCTATCAGTTTCGAGGTACCCATGGTGTGCGGTTCCAAAAAGAACCAAAATTATTCAGTTGAATCGCTGCACATGGAACTCAATCGCTGCATTCCGCCGAATGCGCGTGCTGTCCGCTTTATAGTCCAGTTCCATAATACATGCACACTTGTATGCACTAAATATTACATTTATAAACAATTGCAGTCCAAATACTGACTCAAAGGAGATTCATAAGTCCGTTTGCAAAACTTGCCGCCATTCATCATTTCCCTTTGTTTGTATTATGTTGTTTATGTCTGATAAAATATATTTTTATACAATCCACTAACATCACTGACTCACTGCCGGCGATTTCTTATCAGAGTCTTGGTTGGAGGGTGCGTTGCCAGGTGGAGGACCAACGCCAGGCCCCCGGTCGCCGACGCCGGGTCCTCCCCACGAATTCGTGCCGGGCATCGGTGAGTCCGCGTGGAAACCGTGGTTGTCGTGGTCCAATGAGTTAGCTGCGTCGTATTGCGTGTTCTCCAGCCGCGTGATGAGCCTCTCATCCTCATCGCCAAACTCACCACCCATGAGCGATGGCTCGCCAACGACCATCACATCCTAAAATATAGTCGTAGGTTTTGGCATGTTGTTGGTTGCAGAAGATAAAGTTATAGCGAAGAGAGTAAGTGATTTGCAAAAAGTGCTAGCAAACTTGTGCGTACGTTTTTTCTTTTTCGCTTTATCAAGCAACACTAACCTGTGATGCTAGGGAGAAATTGGGTCCCGGAGATCGCTTCTTGTTTGGGGCTGGTGGAGCGCTATTGGCGGCACCGCCCGAATTGGAACCTTTACGTTTTCTTCGTTTATTGGGTGGTCGTTGCGATTCTAGCACAGAAAATGTAACGTTAGCAATATTTTGTGCGCTTCGCCGTATGTAAACATAAGTTTAGTTTTGATACCGGACCAAAACAAGAGTGCTGCGATTAGTGATGATGATGATCATCCATGTTTATGACGTTCGCTTGATCAATTCATTTTCACAATAGCAAAACAATAATTAGTCGGTCACTAAAGCATTTCATAAAATGTTTAATATGCAACGAATTTGACTTGTGAAAACGAATCAATTTTAGTGCAATAAAATGGGTACCTCTCTTACCCGGCGGGGCAACCATCCTCTGCCACTTTTGAAACAATGTCGTCTTCAGGCAGTCGCGTGGACTCAGTGCATATGCTTTATGCCTTGACATCAATTCTTGCATTGGTTCTAATATTACACATAGCTAAAACAGAAAACAATTTCCGCATTAGAGATAGTCATTAAATGAATTCTTCACCGAACAAAAAATATACATACCCTAAGATAATTTAACGTTGAATTTGTAATGCCTTGCCGCGTGATATTTTTTGATAATTGATCTAACATTGATGGATCCTGCTGCGAATGCATGCTCACAACTGAACGAGGAATCAGCTCTCGATGCGTTCTGACGTTGAACAGCCACGATTTTATCCTCATCAAGTCGTCGAATGTGAATTCTAATATGAGGCGACCTTCTGTACACACCTAAAAACGTATACGCAAATATTAGCAAAAAACCGCATCGAGAGACACATTGAATATATGGTCCGCGTACCTTGGTAAATAATGGTTTCCCGTGATGCGTTATCATGGTGCATTGATCACAGTCGAGTGTAATACTAGTATTATGGAAGGATTCTTTCGGGTGCTTCATATTGTAATATAATTCCGTCACACCGCCTTCAAATATACTTCGAAAATATCTAGGAATTAATGTCCTTCCTATTGCTGCAATTACAAAGCAAAACGTTAGCAATTCATCCAGAAACAGACAATCATTTTTTACACTTACTATATCTTTTAGGTCCATCTTCTAAACAAAATGCTAACGTTAATGAGGCGTCATCTTCGAAGAATTCAGTTGCAAATGCATCCCACCACAAGTTATCACTTTCCTGCAAGCAAAATGAAATGAGTAGTAAACAAATTCCGCTAATGCACAATTTATACGTATCAGAACGATAAATACATTTGTGCTGACCTCAGTCCGTTGCTGCAGCCGCTTGTTTAGTTCGTAGATGCGGTAATCAGGTTGGCCAAAGTATGGCGTATGCCGTCTTGGAACAGGTAATGATCTGTAATCGAACAAAAAAACAACGTCCATAATTAATGTGCGGTTACAACAACTCGTTTATTATCAATAAATCCCGCATTATTAGATATTTATTCAATCCTCACGTGCATGATTATTCAAGTGCATTCACGTGCACTTAAGAAAACATGAGGGTGGGCAGCAATGGCTTGCAAGAATTGTTGCAAGTGTTTGGCTTGTATTAGCGGCGCAATCGGCAAGGAATCAACAGGTCGCGTTAAGCTGCGTAAAGATGCGCCGCTACTGCTTGCACTTGCTACCAAATTCCTTAAGCGTGTGTGTGTGTGTGTGTGTGTGTGCATAGGTTTGAGTTGGTGTGTGCGCCGCTCCAGTCACGGCATGCACCGGCATCGCGTTCGGACGACACGAATGCGCAGCGTTGTGCACCAGAACGTGCAAAAGGGGACTTCACGATGATGTCTTACGCCTTGAGGGACCCAAGCGAAGAAAGTGGGATGCGCTCGGCACACACGTATCGGGAAATTGCATCGCGCACACGGCTGACGAGCGCTAAAAGTGGGGCAGGGGCGCCGCGTGTGGTCATCCGTGCGGGAGGCAGACGATGCTATCGGCGCGTGCTGCACGTCACTCCCGGATTACCACAGATTGATTACCCGCAATCACAAGCGCGTTTGCTTCGCGCTCCATCGTCTCCTCGTGCATATTGCATAGCATAGCATATAGCCCGGTATGACATCGCCGTTGCGCACATATACACACGATAGCCATATACGTCAAGCGCATCCATTTACCAATCAAAGTGCAATTTCTCCAGAAGTGCCGCCCGCACTAAATGCAAATCTAAGCGACGTGCGCAACGAGCTGGACGACACGCTTTTGACTGACAAGACTAAATTTAGATTTTCCGCGGTAGCGACGATGATCATGATATCAATGAATTGTACATGTCTTCATCTCTAAAACTGTTATTATTTACTACGTGCAATAATGTCTAAATTTACACGAAGCGTAAAACATGTTTATATAATATTCCAAGAAAAGCAGCAAGCAAGCAGGCAGGCAGGCAGGCAAGCAAGCAGCGATTGCGGTTGAATCGCTGGATTAGTAGCACTTCAAAGCAACACGAACCACGTCGGAGGTTGTAAATAGAAAACCGATTAACGATGTGCTTGTAATTAAGATGCATAATTAATTTACAGATTTAAGCTGATATAATAATGCACGTTTATGTGACTGTGTGCCACATAATACTAATAATTCGCATGCTGTTGCTGCTGCAATTTTTTTCGTATGTAATAATATTGGGCGATTGCAGTGCAAACACAAGCGAACCTTAGTGCAAACAATATACGCAAACAGCCCGTTTGCAATGTTGTCGCACGTTGAAGATCTAATCGGCGTAATCAGAGTTTACAATATATGCAAGCGGGGCGCAGTGATGATAGATACACATTGTGCGTGCGATGATGTGTGTTGGTGATTACGCTGCTGATTACCTAAAGTACGGATTGCCGAATGGCGAACAATAGAAGGGATCGCCCGTATTCGATGGTAACATCGGCACCGGGCACATCGGATGCGGCCCCATAAGCTGGCGCAGGACGGAAGCGCTGCCGCAGGATGGTAGGCCAGCACCGCCACCGCCGCTGAGGCAGCTCGTCCGCGAAGGACTCTGCAACCTGGCGGGCATATATTTGCGGCGCGTGTTTGACGTATTTGCGAGACAACGCGCACCCGAAACAAAACAGCTCTTTGGCGAGCAAACAACAGTTAGGCGGTTGCTTGGTTAGCCGGCCGATTCAATTGTCATTGCAATTAAAAGCACACACACGTAGTACGAAGAAGAATACTAATTATACGCGGTGGCATCGTTGTCGTCGTCGTCATAGTCAAAGTTTGCCTAACGGTCACACAAAAACGTTATTTTCATTCGATTGCATCCAAAACGCACCGACGAATCGTACACCACACAACCACAGCACAGTGCTGCAATGCTATTGTGCGTGGATCGATTTGGTAGCGGTTTACTGAACGCGATGTCGCATCTGCACCAGGACCTGGTGGCGGAACGGCCGCATCGTGCCGCCGTCGTCGTCGCCGACACGATACTTTCGGCGCGCTTCCTTCAACCACCAAACGCAGCACCCGCGTTAACAAAATCGCGCATCGCGCGCATGTCTCTCTCGCTACATGTGTTTTTTCAACGCGAATCAGGACTTCTTTGCGCGCGCGCGCTCCTCTCCGCAAAACTTATTCGCGCGCCTTTCGCCAGCAGCCGCGCAGTAAAATTACTCTGGAACAGCAATGGTCGAGAGAGGACGATGTGCGAGTTTGGACTCATATGATACAACTGAATATTGCCATAGCATGCCAGCGAGAGCGGCGGCACACAGCCAGCGAGCGCGCACAAGCCGCTCTCCACTCGTGTAGTATATATACCGGCGGCATATTCCGGGACCGATATTGATCATGTTGAGGGGTTTTGGTGCAAGCAGGACGGCGAATGCACGCGCGTTGCCTCGTCCTTGCCGCCTCTTGCATTCGCCATCCCGCTCATACGCACCCACGATTCCAACGCTAGTGTGTGTGCGCGTGCAAGTGTGTGTGTGTGTCTGTTTTCGTGCTGTTACACACTTCGCTCAACGAAACGAACCCTTGTTTAATGTGTTTAATGCGTTCCGGGTACAAGACACAATAGCCTACTTTCGTATTCGAATAAAATACAACTCTTCCTTCATAAACCGTCAGCGTTTTTCCCGAACGACTTGCGCCTATCATTTCCGAAAATCGCATCGCCATATGTAAACACCCCGTGTATCTACCGCCCACGCGCGCATACACGACCTCCGCGGTGAGCCAGCAGTGGCAGAGGGATGGGAAAGCATGGGAAATTCAACTCTCCTGGCGCGTTCGCTCTGTTCCACTAGGCTAGAACCCAAACTAAACCGGCCCCGCCGAAACTTGTGCCGTGTCGGCAAACATATGCGCATTGACAATGCATGGAATAAAAACAGGACGATTATATGCAACAGCCAAACATTAAAAATATCACCGCTTCGCGAAAACTTCAGCTGCTTCAGTAGAAAACAATGCCCTTGAACTTCAAGTTCAGATAAAACTTTTCGCAATACATATCCACCCCATCAAAAACCCTCCCGCTAGCGAGCGGATTTCCTTTATGTAACAACTAAACAAATAATGTATTACTGATGTCATGACAACAAGCCATTCTTCATCGGCGAGTTGGAATACAAACAGTATAAAAATTAATAAATCGCCAAACGAAGCAAAACGTGTCCAGAGAAATTAAAAGCGAAGGACACCACCAATGCACGAACGAACGAAGCAAACGCACGCACCATCAATAACCTGTTTCCGAAGCGCATCAGAGAACCTGCAGTCCTTCACAAGCAAACCAACAACCAGGTCGCAGGGACAGCAGCGCGAGCAGGCAGCAGCAGCACACGCACATCGCGCGCGCCGTGTGCTAGAGAACAATAAGTCATGTGCGCGCGCGGAAACAATGAGCGCACGCCGCGTATTTGCATTGCGCGTGGCGGCGCAGCGCGCGCTCACAACTTGCGTTTTGGCTCGCGGATAAAATTAACGTCAAATCACTGCGATCGCGTTGCGCAAGAAAGGACGCATTGCGCGGATGATTTAATATCACCGCATTAATGTTGTCGAAACGCCGCCAAGGGCAACACACCACTTAATTCAATTCGAAATTAAGATTTATCGTTCAACGTGCTGCGAAACAACAACAAATTGCCACTTGCTGAGTTCACAAATGGCCACAACGCGACGTTGAGAAGATATTGAAATTGCATTCGCTGCGTACGCACACCGACACCGTAGGCGCTGCGAATTGTTCTTGATTTACGGGCGCATCGCGTACGCACGGAAAAAGCGCAGCGACGTTGTGTGTGCGTTTGTTTGTTTGTTTATGATGTAAATGGCTTAATCAAATTGACTCATTTTTTATAGCACAGACATGAGACGCGCCCATTGTGCCGCCTTGCTAGTGTACATACATACATACATACATACATACATACATACATACATACATACATATAATTAATAACCCGATAATCAATCAATCAATTACGCGCGCCGTCTGCCAATCCAAAGGAATCCATCTGCTCCCGCATTGTTGACATTCAACGAGGAAACCTTTTTCGTGCCTGTCATTTTCCTCGTGCTAACATGATGATAATAGCAATGTGCGCATTACGTTTTCCCCGTTGTACAACAACCGCTCAAAAATCAATTGCAACTCGAAAACATTCATTGATGATAACTCATCCGTATTTCACATTCTACGGTGTCTTGAACGTAAGCGCGCTAACGCGCCGGCAAAGACGAAAAAACAGGTTGTCAAGTTGGAAGATGACAATGACGAGTAAAAAGAATACGCGATGTGGGTAACACCCTATAAACTAGTTATATCATGGCGCAAGAAGTGTGTGTATGCGTGCGTGCGTGTTTTTTGTTCGGAGCGAAGAGAAGAAGAGAACCCGACCGTCCGTCCGTCCGTCCGACCGAGCAGCCAACCAACCGACCCTTGGCGGCTGTCGTCGCGGCTGCCCATGAGGAGTATATGCATGCATACGTGTGCGAACGGCATGTGTGGATATACGCGGTGGACAATGTATGTTTTCGAGTCAGTAACCCGTCCTTGAGACGCCACCGCGCGATATAATTAATGTGCTTACTCCACACTACGAGTTCGCCTTCTTCTCGCACTCACTGCGTACGCTGCTGCTGACTGCGGCTTCTGCCGCCCAGCGTAACCTACAACTCTTGCTCTTGCAGACATTCGATTGTTACAATTCGAAAAGACCCCCCTACGAGATTCCACGCGAAATGCAAATAATTGTTTTGCTCGCGCGAGCGCATGCTTGCTAGAGAGGTTAGATAATGTTATCATCACAGAAGCGTTTATGAATTATCTAGATAGTTTCGTGACCTAAAACGGGCCACGCAAAGAAAGATGCACATACACAAACACACCAAGTGTACAGCAGAAACCAGTTCTTCGTCGTCGTTGGGCCACGAAGAAGAAGAGATACCAACAAACAGCGACGGCGAAGAAGAACAAGTGAACGACATGCACATATCTCTCCGCGGGTCAAAACACACAATCAAATTTCAACGTTAAGGACGACAACAAAAAGTCGAGCAAAAAAAAATTAATTGTAATCAATTAGCGCGCGCGGAGCGCAGCAAAACTACGCGCGTAAATATGCTCGGTCGGTGGGTCGAGTGAGTGCGTTATTGGCGTGTCGGAGAACTCGTTAACCAATTTGTCCGGCATTTTCAATTAGCTCTTTTGTTCACGTCACGTTCCTCTTTCATTGCATGTGTAAACCATAACATAATTGAAATGAAATCAAATCACATCAAATAAAAAGCAAACTCCACAAGCGCACCGCGCGTGCATTCGTTAGGTGTTTCGGCAAAGCGAAATTATTGTTCAAAATGATGCAATTGCATATAAATTATAACGATAATACTCAACATCCTAGTTAGTGGGTTCACTTCGTCTTCGTCTTTGTACGATTCGCGCGCGCATTTCACGTTCACCTGTACGGTTCGGCGTTACGGTTGCCGCGGCAACCAAACACTCCACCAACAAGAGAGCCGGCAGGAGCGCGCGCGCCGCTCTTTTTACTCCAATTTTATTATCCACGTCCTTCGCGTCTCGCGTCGCGCGCGCACGCTCACCGTGCCGCATCCGCCTCTCGCGCCCGCTCTCTCCTCACAAAAGAGAGCCCAAGCTGAGCGCACAGCCAACACCAGCAGTAGCAGAAGCAGAACACCATACACACACCTACAACTTTGCTCTGCTTCTCGTTGCTTATTCCTATCGTAGCGCATACGCAAAAAAGCAGCACCACCAGCAAGCAGCAAAAAAATACTCCACGTAGTTGTTGTATATGGCCCTGTATGTACGCGAACGAACGAACGCGCGCGCGGGTTTGAATTTTTCTCGTTGCTCGTGCGAAAATAAAGAATCCATGGAGAAAAAATTGTGCGCACTAGAGGAAAATTCTATGCTGAAAAAGTTTATATTCAAACGGGAAAAACTAAAAGAATAAAGAATCAAATGGGATAAAAACAATTCGCCTCCTCTCGCTAGCACACTACTTGCACTACGCAATAATTAAATATTTGCCATCATATTTTTTCGCCTCAACTTTGCTTTTGTTTTTCTTCCTCTCCTCGTCCTTTTTGTATACGAATAACAGTTAATGTCCAATTCAAACAACGCGTTGCATTGCTTGACTTCTTCTGCTCGCGCGTTCATCAATTCCATTGCGTCAAACACGAAAGCGCGACGACGACCACGGCAACGACGACAATGACCGGCAATGGACAGAAATCAACGTTTGTACGTACGTACAAAGTTCGCATTGCGTTGTTGTGCGCGCGGCAAACGGCAGCAGCAGCGGGAGCACAACGAAGGTAAACTCTTCTAGTCAAAGCAAAAAGCCAACAACACGTAGCAACAATATGTGTGTGCATCAGTTTCTCTAGCCGTTTTCAGCATGCGCGCGTTCGCTTGAGTGGCTTTGTGTGCGAGAGGGCATCAAACGAGTTTACATGAGCGTTGGCCAGAACGGTCGATCACACCGCTAAAAAGAACGAAGAGACGAAGAAGACGAAATACGCACACGTACATTCGTTCGTACGCTTTCTTCGTGCCACGTTCACCGTTTATCAGCCGTAAAAAAATACCTCAATATGCAAACACAGCGCACAAATCTTGTCTAATGATATATCGTATTCGTGTTTGCATTAAAGCGAAAAAAAATCCTGTTTTAATTTCATAACATTATTAATTGTTATACAATAGAAAATTTTCTTGCTGGAAAAACTATAGAAAATTCGTTTTTCGCCGAGTACCAAACCAACGAGCAAACGAACGCGCGGCGCACAAACGCGTACGCACACATTGGAGGTGAAATGCGTTCGGCCCTCGCGCCGCGCCGCCCCCCTTGCCACTCGCTGCCGGCAGAGAGAACCAGCGAAATCGTCGACGCGCGCGCTCCGAACTTTGTTCCCATGGAGAACCGCCAACTAAACAGCTTTAAAGGGGAACTGCCGCTCGGCGCAAAATCAATCCCGCCGCCGCGCGTGGAGAGATAGCACACGCCGCTCTGCCTCTGCCGCTGCTGCCGCCGCCGCGCCACCACCGTCGCCGTCGCTGCGACGCGCATACACGGGAAAAACCTCTTGCGCGCGCTTTTTCCACATCGAAAAACCTAAGGCTTTCACTAACGACGGCGACGGCGACCACAGCCGCCGCGATCTGTGTTGCATACGCCATCTCCGCAAAGAGGCAAATAACACGTGCCAAATACGTGTACATGCAAGATTCTGCGCCGCATGCGGTGATCGCTTCTAATTGAGAGAAGAAGTAGAAGAAATGCCGCGTGCGCGCGTAATCGATATTCAGCACACATGCGATCGAACACGGCGCACCGCGCGCGCGGAATATTCGATTAGAAAATGCGTCGAAACCCATATAAAAGCGCTAAAAATAGGCGATTTACAAATAAAATTTTGCGTGCGTGCGCGCGCGTGTATGCGTACGTATGCAGTGCACGGCTACAAAAACGCACCGTCCAAATGCAAATGACAGTACGAGAGATAGAATATCACGCGTAAAACCCTGCTTTAGTCAAAACTGTTTACTTTCCACCAATGTCATCATTGTTTATCTTATTCGTTGCGCGTATAAGACTAGTAGATAAAAATAATACCAAAATTTCCTTCAAATTATTAATGGTGTACAAAGCATTACGAGTAAATTATGTAACGATACATTTAGCCACTTGAAAATGCATTATCATCAGACTTTGTGACTTGTAGACAACCTCCTGAAACATGTTTGGCAAA
Organism: Anaulacaspis nigra; assembly: GCA_030264675.1. NCBI lineage: Eukaryota > Metazoa > Arthropoda > Insecta > Coleoptera > Staphylinidae > Anaulacaspis > Anaulacaspis nigra. The sequence goes on from JARJDV010004010.1 coordinate 38,404, forward strand.
AATAATTACATCACCACGCGATTATTTGGTCCCTTAACCGTATATAATTTTAAAATTCATCATGGATAAATTTTTGCAATATTTGATATATTTTCGCGTGTTGTTGCACATACGCGAGTGGTGTTCCCTTCCTTCCCTTCCCTTCTCGGTCAGGGGAATGAGTACGCGATGAGGAGCTAGCGGGAAGATGAAACCCCCTACTAAATGGGTATGAGTTTTCAACATTCGAAGGGGGTCTTCTCACCCAGCTGCGAAGGGAGAGAGCGACGAGGAACGCACACAAGGAAGCGCGCCCGCCTGGATATTACAAGGGTGGCTGCTGCTGCTGCAAAACCTAAAGGCGAAGGGACCATTCAAGCAGTCGCTCTCTGCTGCAGTGGATGCTGGGAGCGCGTCGACTGTGGGGTGGCAGCCATCCCACACACCCCCCTCACAGGCACCGCATATACTTATGTAGGGAACGAGTGCGCTGAGCGCGCGGGGGCGCGATGATAAAACACACAATGACGACGAATGCTGCCGCGCACGCGACGAGCTTGCTCTTGCTCCTGCTTGCTTGCGTTCCCCAACCCTATTTGCGCATACAGTCGTACCTATAAGCGAACATCCCCTGTGCTCTGTTGCATTTTCAATAGGCACACACGCGGAAAGCGAAGGGCACGCCAAAACATTTTATCATCTGTCATTGCGGTGCGCATATTATGCACAGAGAGGCGCATATACACACACCGCACGCAGAGTTTATTTTAGTTTATCACTTTACTGACCTACATCGCCAAAGAACAAACCTCAAACCGAACGCGAGAGGGAGCGCAAGCACCACCACTGTCGCTGCTGCTGTTGCGGCTCGACGCGATTATCAAACAAGCATTTGTCACATGTAATTAACACGTTCGTTCATTTAGGAGCCTTGAACTCTCTTCACCGTGCCACGTCCGAGGGTTAATGAAGAATAATGACAGTGAGCGCACCAAGTGCGCATAACTTGTTGGCGCTACACGAAACGCATGATGCGCACGATAAAAAAGAGAAAACAATTGGAATTTGCATCCGACTGACCCCTTAAAGTTTCGCAAGCAGCGAGCACGCGCTCAAGAGAAAAGTTTATTGACAACAGGTGCTAGAAGTTGTTCCGACATCAATAACGGAAAAAAGTTGCCAAAGTTGTTCGCGAACAATTGTGTGTGACTTTGCAATTTTCATTCGGTCGTCCGCCTCCTCCTCATCGTTCTCTTCTTCCTGGTGGATGGATGAGCATGGTCAATGAATGTGCACCGAGTGTTCGCACAATATTCGTCCATATCACCCGTCCCCCAACCGCAAAGTTTGCATCCGTGTTTCATAAGTTGGCTAAACTAGTAAACGCGGAGGCGGCCAAGGAGATGAACAGGAACAAGAAGAGGGCGGGTGGCGACGTATGCATGACTGGCGTCTCTCTGGTGGTTCCCTTAAGGCACACACGACGAAAGAGAGAGTGAGTTTTCGCGCGCGCACGCGTCCATATCTTTTACACCCTGACCTATACACGACGCGCGTGAGTGTAGACATTGTTAATACGTCACACGATTGAAATTCAGTGCATGCTAAAGTTATTGTTTCACCGTGGAATGTACCACATACACACACACATGTCACTTCTTGGTTGTTGTTGTTGCCGCCTATTTACACGCGACTTATTTACAGCTGTAGCAAATGACTTATTCAGTGCGTCGAGCGGCTAATTGAATTAAAAGTCGGCCCGCGCGAGCGTAAAAAACGGTGATGCGTGCAGATAAGGGCATGTTCTACAGTGTTGAACGTGTGTGCACTCAGCAAGCAAGCAAGCCATCCATCGCCATCGGTAAACTTGAATTGAACCGCAGGCAGCGGGCAGCAGCAGGCTGGCAGGCAGTAATCAAAGAGACGGCAAAAAAGCCATCCAAATGCATTGATATGGCATGCATGTGCGCGCCGCGACTCCGCTCTGCTGCTGCGTGTTGATGCATTTGATAGATTTGGTAATTTGTTTGCGCCGCGCGCGTGTTAATTAATTTTCATTAAGCTGTGCATCACTCGACTAATTTACGCTCGTCGTACTAAAGAAAAAAATGTATGGTGTTGCGCTTAATTGATGATTATATGTGTTAATTAAATTTTTCCTTTCAATTTCTTCTGTTTACGTTCGCGCTCCCGTAAAAAGTGTCATATTAATTTGTTCCTACTTTGTCTTCATTTGACATTAATTATTGCTTGTAACTTGTAGATTCATTCGTTCGTTTGCTCGCAATGACGAGAGAAGAAGAGAATACGTATCGAATGAAACGGCGCCAACGTGAAGAGTTCGCTTGCTGCGTCCCCCCAGCCCCTGCCACCGCTACCGCCGCCACCGTTCCCCCAATGCTCCCGGTCGATACACCAGCAGCCGGCGGCGCGCCGCGGTCCCGGCGGAACACCCTTACACCCCCAGCGTACAAACCCCGGCCCGGCAAATGCGCGCACACCGACAGCCTTTTTGCACCCCGTCGTCGTTTTCTGCTCCTACCTACCTACCTATATATAGATGTGTGTGTGTTTTAAATGCGATGGCAATCGTAGTCGCAGAACGCAAAACCAGAGTACGAGGAGAGAAGGCCATGAATTAATTCCTAATTTTTGTGTTTTTTTCTAGTGCACTTTCCGCACTAACGGTACTCTCTCGCTCGGTATGTGCTTGTATACGTACGTACCAAACGTACCGCGCGTTGTGCGTTGCAAACACGTGAACTGTGAACTACTTAGGATGACTTTGATGTAGGCCACCAACTTACTGTGTGTCCATACAATAATCGCAACGACGACACACGGCTTGCAATAACTTTAGCGAATTATTCAATATTCATTTCGTTCGTTTAAATTAATTAATAATCAACGCGTTGCCATGGAAACGACAAAATAATATCCACAATATCAAAATGTGTAAATGCTCAACAAGCCCGTAATAATTACGACGACGATTTCATAATTGAAATTCGTGCTCGCAGTAATCACAAATAATATCCAATCAACAATAATAATCGTCGTACAGATAGTGGAAAATTTAATTTAATTTGTTTATCTTGCAGCTGGAAAAGTAATTGTCTCTTTGCAATTCGTTAATATTCAAATAAAAATTCGCAACGAGAAAAGTACTTAACATCGACTGACATTATTCTATAAACTGTTGCATTCGCGTTATTATCAACACTGACGTCTTTATTTGCGGGGGTTATTTAATCATCTTGCGCGCGCTTTCGCCCCCTGCCGCAGCCGTCGAGACCGTTTACGCGTCTATCGAATGGGTACACTTCATAAAATCTCGCATTGTGTTTTGAATATCGACTATAAAAGCGGGGCACAAACTAAATGCAATATAAGCGCGGGCCATGCCATATAATAAACGGGGCAAAGCACCAAGGGCAAGGCGATTTGTAAAACTGGCTCGCCGTTCACAGCCACCGCTAGACTCTACTACTCCAACGCATGTTGTCCGTCCATTACCTTCGGCGGAGACGAAGACGAGGCGGCGCGCAAACGGTCATAAAGCAAAAAAAGACTTTAACGGCCCCGCCACATTATTTATGATCGTGTAGTTCGCGGCAAACGCGCGCCCAGGCGCGCGGTATACTTATGAATTATAATAAGGGGAATGAGTTCGCAAAGTGAAAGTTGTGTGTGCACTTACCCCTGATCCATGCGGTCCACTGGGTTGGGTCCTGGTCCCATCTGGCCGGGCATCATACCGTGTCCGGGGCCCATCGGTCCCGACATCGGATGTCCCGGTCCAGGTCCGAACGGTGATCCGGGCGGCATGCCGAAACCGGGCCCGCCAAACGGCTGACCCGGTGACGCAAAATGCGGATTGCCTCCAGGTCCCGGTCCTGGCCCGCCAACAAACGGCGGTCCCGAAGAGCCGGGCCGGCCGAACGGTGGCACCTCCATGCGCTCCATGCGCGCCTCCATTCGCGCGGACGGCGAGCCGAATGGTCCCGGCCCCGGCCCATTGTACGGCGGTCCGGCACTGTTTGGCGGCGGCGGGAAGCCCGCATTCCCGACACTCTGCGGTCCGGGCCCGGGCCCAGGCGTCGAAGATCCGGATGGCGCCGGCGACGCGGTGTACTGTGGCGTCGTCGAACCGGGCGGCGGACAGCTTTGGTAGCCCGGCGCGCCCGCTGGTGAGCCTGCCCCCGCCGGCGGGCCCTGGAACGGCGACGGGCCCTGGAAGCCCGCCGGCGGCCCGGAGAACGAGTTCGAATTGGAGTTCGACGCAAAGTTCTGCGGCTCCGAGCCGGGCGGCGGACCCTTCCAGTTCGTGGCGGGGTCCTCCAGGGTGACGGGCAGCGTGATGGGGGGCGCTACGCGGCGGCTAAGGCCTACAATCCAAGCGAGAAAAAACACATCATTAATAAATACCCTACTCACATACCACCAAAGAGAAACATACAACGCAACATGATAATCGAATCGAGAGACAACGTTTGTTCGCACGGCCACGGATTTTTCGCAAAATGAAAACAGCATATACACACGAACACACTCGCAGTAAGCGCCGCGCGACGATATCAAGGTTATAATTTTATTTGCCTGGTTGCTTCGTTGGTTTTAGGTCGTGTCTGATCCCTGTTTTATTACCGTTTACTGCCTGCTATTTATGCATTCGACTAACTAAAACACATGCGAGTGCATGAAACAAGTGACGACAACAAAACACAACGACGAAACGTTGTCAGCAAGGACACCGCAACACGCAACCAATGTTACTCCATTCAACAACCAAACAACCCAAAACCGACTCGCTCGACCGAATTCTTACGACACGGCAAAGATAAACGGACGATACGCACTCTCGAGGGGTGCAACTACCGTAAGTGGGCAAAACAAATTCCATGCATTCCATTCATTTGCACGATTATAATTGTGCAATTAGTACAATAGCGAAATTTGCCTACTACTTCTCTGCTACCTGCCAAAGCACATACAGGTAAGCAACAAGCTAGTAAGCTAGCGACCATTCAACAGTCAACGGTTTGTTCGCAACGGCCAACTGGACAGGTATACAATAACAAACACGCGTCCGTGTGTACTTGCTGCTGGTGCTGCTGCTTCTGGAAGTGAGGAGCATTTATAACCATGTTGATTTTGTGGCAGCAGCACATACACGCTTCAATTAGTACGTAAACTCTGCATTCATTCAACTATTGCGTTGCCATGACAACTGTTTGTTTCAGGTGCACACGCGCGCGTGTTGCTAAAGCCAAAAACTCATCATCGTTAAATGCCGCGTTGCCATTGATGATGATTCGGTTTAGGTAAACAAGAGAATTTAGGCAGAAGGTTAGGTAGAAGACAAGCCGGTCGGCTTGCCTCGAGGGCAACCATCGAATTCGTTGTTGGCAGCGCTCTGCTTCGAAGGCATAAGAGAAGAGAAAGAAGAGCAAGCACACCAAACCAAATACAAAAGCTCGGCATCCGAACTAACGTGTGCCTCTTGCGCACAGCACACACTAGCCGGTCACAGGTTAACTAACGCATCGCAAAGCATGGCAAAAATGTTAGAGCTTGACGTCGAACGCGCGATTAATTGGGTAGCAAGCTAGGCTCTAGCTTGGCCGGTTGAGAAAATCGTAATAAGTATGCATTACATTTATTTTTTCGCTGTCCGGCACGACCTTGTCTCATGCTGCACAAGTCACGTTCGCACACCACGACAAGCGTTCAGTAGTTTCAGGCGACACTGCGGTGGCGGCAAACAGCTCGACAGCATAGTTCTTTCTCGAACGGCGCTCCTCCGGGCAGGCAGCGGCGGCGGCGATGACGGCGGGCGGCACTGGCACCCAGAGGCGGTCGTCGCCACCAGCGGCGGCGCTTGCGAAATCCTCGTATCCGGCAATATTCGTCGGCGACGCACTGCATGCGAACATGTTTCCACGTTCACGTACGCACGCCGCGAACACAATGCATGTAGATGTTGATCGTACGATAGCATACACTGCTGCTCATTACCGCACACTACGCGCCGCGAAAAATACCCCCGCGGATGCACTCGTCGCGCACTTCGCTATAGCCGTCGCGGCAGGCTTCGTTCGCATCCATGCACCACTCTCTCACGACGGCGGCTCTGCTTTGGCGGCGTCGCTCCACTCGCTGCTGTTGCTCACTTGGAGGTTAAATCGCACACACAACGCGTAAGCACATGCAATGAGAGACAACACAACATGCAGGCCGGCGCGCACACACACGGCACTTGCGGACGACGCGGCGAGAGCGTGCACTTGGATTGAACGCGCGCGTCTATATTCCAACCCCCATTTCCACGAGCACCGTCTTGAGAAACGCTAATCTAGTAAACACTGTCGCTCCGTGCACTGCCAATGGCGCATGTTTGCTTTCGGCCATCTTTGAATGGAAAACGCACCGCAGAGCTGCCTACTTTACCGGCATCGCACGCCGCACTCCCAGCGCTAGTAGCGGCGCGCATACAACACCAGCACGACGGTTCACGCATTCACTTGCATTGCAACAAAACATGCAGTCTAACCAAAAAAAAAAGACGACAAACATTCAACTTATTTTTACACAGGGATGAGCTTTGCTTCCATTAGCTAAAGAGCATAAGAGTACACACGTGCGCTGTAACGTAAATTCATAAACACTATAAAGGTGCAGAAAATACGCCCACCTTTTTTAGTTTAGCTGATAGCGTCAACTAACTTTCTTCTTCGGCCGCCTACAAAAATGCTCCTGTGAAAAGATGCCGCCACACGCTGCCATCATTCAAAGGCTGCGGTCGGCAGCGTACATTCCTCAGTCGGGTTTCCCAAATTTTCAAAATACACGCGCTTCCAACAGGAGTCAAAGTTTGGCAAGGCATGCACACCCACACACACGCCGGCAGTGGAACACACGTGACGCACACAAATTCGAGCCGGGCCGAAATCAGCCGAGAACATTACACGAGTGGTGAGCGCGTGTGCACCAGAAATCGCGGGGCATTCGTTGCATATTCACGCACTTTGGGCTGTAAAGCAGCGTCGGCAGCCGTTACTATGCCAATGCAATTACACACATGTAGCGTGAATGTGTGTGTATCTCGTAATCCACACGCGTGTAGTAACACTTAGGCCGAGGCACATACAAGTTTCGCATAAGTACGAGATAAGCTGGCAATTATTGCTCGCGCCGCGGCTACTGTTCATCTGATTTGCAAACAATGCGCTCAAACTTCACACACCAGGCGCACAATCATAACAAACAACAAGAAGAAACTTGGAATCGTGAACCGCGCGTTCTATGAGCACGTGAATTTCGTTGCACTCGACGTCGTCAGGAGTGTGTCATTTTCCCGAATCGCATTGGATTTTTTGCTCGCGCGCGCCCGGAGGAGAGGAGGCCGGCCGATTGGCGGATGAGTACATGTGTGCGCGCGCGCTCCCGTTAGCTGCGAGCACACAACTACTCTGCACGCCCATCAACAACGCACTCGCGTGTGTGCGTGTTGCATTTTTTCCGTTTGGCATCATGAACTCAGTCAGCGGTAGTTGACAGTGTCACCCTAAAAATCAATAAGTTCGCCACCCCGTATCCCTTCCCCACCCTCTCGCACTCGGTGCGCTCATTCAACATCACGATTATCATCGCACGCTCTCGCCGCGTGCGTGTGCGGAGTCGCTGCGCTTGGTGGAGCGCGGTGAGCGAAAATGCGTTTCAGCACATGTATATACGTCGCGCGCGCGATCAACTCCACTCGCACGCATCGATGAGGGGGCAATTGCTACTGTACGCTTCAGCGCGCGTAGAGTCGCGACAGACGCGAGCGGCTAACGACACCGATTTGCATACGCGGCCGAAGGAAACTTAACCTCAGTGTCAGCGCAGCGCAAAAACAAAGCCAATCATAAAACGCGCTGTCGTTGACTTCGACCATGTACTCATTGCACATTCACACAGCACTATTATTTCGGGCCGGCTATTGACTATTCATACACACGCAATGCACCTGTGTCGCTTGTTTACTTCGCAAACTCCAAACATGTCGTCATTGCACAGCGCCATTGTTAAACGGCAGATAGGTTAAGTGCATATACAAGGTATGCAACTTGTCGCGTCGCTGCTGTCATTATCATCATCATTATTCGAGCGCAGAACAATGTTGTCTCGGAAAACACAGAGGAACGATGTACTCACCTACCACGCTCATTGCAGCGACTTATGCTATCGTCGCAATGGAACGCTCTGTGTGTAAAGCTGGCGATCCAGCAATGGGTTCTTCTTCGTATCGTCGCTGGCGTTTAGCTCGCGTTCGTTCCTCTTCTTCCATTACATAGATAGGCAGCCGGCGCGCTGACGTCTGCCAATGCCGTCTTCGATGCGGCCGTTGGTGTTGTTGTTGCACTTGCCTGCTGCTGTATACAACGCGGCACGATGCAGGATAACCAGTCGGTGTTGTTGTTGTTGTGACAATCGACATCCGATCCGGTCCCATCGACGAAAGTAATAAAATCCAATCATTTCTTGCCGGCACCAGTGACCGACCGCGAACGCACAACCACGCATGTATGCATATCTCGAACGCGCACGCACCGTGTCTTCGTACTTTTTAAACGCACTTACGTATTGCACCAAATATGACACGGTTGCAACGCATGCACTGCACTTGTACACTTCCTCCTCGACGACGGCCGCGACGCTAAGTGCGTGCGTATACGGCGACCGAAAACGTAAACGAAATCGTTGACGCTCGTTGTTTTCACTTCGGGGTGTTCGAGAGAGCAGCCGCCACGCTCACTTCTTTACACTGCACTGCAGCGCGGACGAGCAACGAACCGAGCGCACGTAGTGCAGGATTGCCGTTGAGCAGCGACACCGTTCGGGCTGCGTGTGTGCGTGCTCGATCACTGTGGCGATGATTCGTCGTCGTCCTCGTCGAGTGTCGAACGGCTGTAGGTGCAACAATGCTATGCGCGTGTAGTACGCATCGCAGCGTACTGGTCTATTGTGTGCACTCACAGCCGTCAACATCATATAGCGCATTCAGCGTACAAAGCGAGGCAGCATACAAGCGCGTATTCATTGCCTGTAATCCCCTCGATTTGATGCATTTGCATTTATACTTTGATGAAGTGAAGACTGCTTCAACTAGCAAGAATTTGCGAACAATTTGAAAGCGACTTAATTAACTTTTATTACGTGCTAATAATTTTTGAGCTTTCCTCCTACTTAACCTACAATGTTATACATTTGAGCTTAATAAATAATTACTGAAAGTTGAATCATCAATCATCCATTCCATCAATCTCTACAATATCTATTTGAATAACATCATCATCATTATCAGTACTAATTCGTCTTGATTCCTTGTGTTGCTTACTGGGTGAAGCAGTAGTTTTCATTTCATCTGTCAAAGGTTTTTCTTCAACGTTTTTAGGGACTACTTTGGTATTTTCTTCATTTTCACTTTTGCTTAATTCAGCATTTTGCTGTTGTTCTTCAGTACCTTTAGGGCTTTGGCCACTTGGTAAAGGAATATCATTAATATTATTGACTGATGCAGAATCAAGAAGAACATTTCCTATCAAGTTAATCTTTATTTTTTTAGATGTCACACTTTTTTCTGGCGTTGGCGTCAGGTCCGCTGTTTGATTACCATTGCTGCTTTTTGATTTGTCATTTGTATTATTTAGTTCTACTTCAGAATCACTACTGCTGATAACTATTTCATTGATTTGTGGTACTTCTACAACAATGGCGTCATCATCATCAGAATCGTCAATTTGTGCAATTTTGTCATTTGCTTCTGTCTCTTTGGCTTTGTTCTCAGCTTCTAAAGCAAGTTGTGATCTTATTGCTCTTGCCCTTGCTTGCAATTCAAGCAATTCCAAAACATTTAAAACTTTATCACTCTCTTCTCCAGGCTTGCTCTTGTTGAGAGTTTTATGCTTGTCATCCTTTTCCTCACTCTTAACTTTAGGTTCCTTTTTTATACTATGTTTCCTGTGCCTACTTTTGATATCCTTCTTGCTCTTTAAGTGTGAATTGTCTTTCTTTTCATCAATAAAACAAATTTCATCATCAGATATACTATCTAAAGAAATTATATCTATTTTATCCTCATCAGATGAACTGCTTTCATCATCAGCATTCTGACCATCTAGAATTTTCTTTAGGCGCTTGTTTGATATACCAAGCAGTTCTTCAAACAGCATGGTATTCATTTCTTCAATATCAAGACTCTATAACCAAACATTTACAACAATTACCATGGAATTCACATTGGGACTACCTTGATATCATGTGGAGCCAGTGCTTTTATCTTCTTCAGCTTTAATATTTTGAGCACCTCTTTCATTAATTGAACACGGTCATTAGCGTAGTAGAATAATTCATGTTCACTATCGCTGTCAGCTTCATCGGAAGTCCGGCGTTTCTTTTTATTCGTGTGCTTTGATTTCGTACTCATTGCACTAAACTATTGTGTACAAAATATCAGCCGGTCCGTGGAGTGTAAATAGAAGGATAAAAGTAATAATGGTAACACGTGTTTGTGAATTGTACATAGCGCCCTCGCTACTTGGTGATTGAAATTCAACTTCGCACAACTTCAAATAATTGTTGAAAATGTTGTTATTGGAATGCAAAATTATCAATTCTATATTTAAAAAATCACATTATATTATTGAAAAAGTATATATGTAGTAAGAATTAAACAACTTACTTATGAAAAGAATCTATACTTTTTAAAGAATCACTTTTTATCAAAAGCCACCATTATTTGTTAATTACCTATTACATTTTCGATAATCTAGATTGAATTTGGCGTAATTGTTGGACGACTCGATCTGTGTTTGGTTTACTGTAGAGATTAGATAGAAGTGTACACACTGTATCTTGTGCTAATGCAATTAATTTTCTCCTTGAATCAAAATACATCATGATTAACATTTCAGAGAAAATTCTTATTACTTACTTTTCCGCATTGGAATATTTATCCTGTGTATTAATAAATGCTTGAATCAAGGCACCAATCGCCTCTGAGAAGTGATTTTCATTTGTCTCACTGGACCAGAAATTATCTTTGGCCGCTGAAGCCATCGCACTAAAAGTTTAAAAAGTTGTAATATATTATCTCTCAACTAAATCATCTTACGACTTACTTGTTATACGAATGTATGAGTACTTGAACATTATAACCCATGTTAACAAAGAATTTTGGTACTAATGAAGTATCTGCTCGCAGCTGTGCACTGATTCTTTCCAATTCAAGAACCAGATAATCTGAAATCAACTCAAACAGTTAACCTATCTTAAAATTTTTTTCCACAAACACCACCTACCCAATGGAACACAATTTCCTGATCCCTTATACATAATAATCAAACTCTTCAACTTGGCCAAAATATGTATCAAAGTATCATTACCATACGCTCCAGCCCTCTGCAGCTCGTTCTGAATAATATTATTCCAGATACTTTCAATCAGAAGGCTATCATTATAACCTGCGCAATTAATAATCGCAAGTTTGCACTCCCAGAGTTGAAATTTATCCGCAAAGTCCTCATACAATTGCGTAATTTCAAACAATTTCGAATTCAAGATGGCTTCACCGGCGTCCGCATCCGGATGGCGTCCTTTGAGATTAACAATCGCCTCGAGTACACGCTCCTGCACTTTGGCCACTTCCAACTTGTCTTCGAGCTCACGTAAAAACACGCCCAAATACGGCGCGTAACCAATCTTATCATTACGCATGCACATGAGTGCACGTGCTAAATACGTTAGCCGATCACGCACCAATAAGCCATTGCCTTCTGTGGACGCCAAGGCATTGAGAACCCTAGCGGCCGCCGCATGATTATTGTTGCTTTCATAATACTTCCATAAAATGTCCATTAGCGGTATATTATTAGGGTTTCGTTGCGACGCCTTTACGAGGAAAGTCTCCAGCGTGGGCTGCTGAATGATGATAAGCTCGCCATTCATTTGCTTATTCATCATCCATTCATAGACCGTAATGTGCAGCAATTCATCATCCTGCCGAAGAATCTCCGTGATAATTCTCTTCACCGCCGTGTTGTTTGACAACTCATTTTGGTTAGTTACTTCTTGACCATTAATATTCGTAATGATTTGCTTATTATCGCATGTGCAATTCACCTGATCCAACATTGCAACCACTTGCTTGTAAACCTCCATTCGACGCAAGTAAAACTGATATCCATCCTCGTCATTCTGGTCAGCATTCTTGTAAAAATGCACAGCAATGTCTTCCGGATCAAACTTCTTTGCGCACGCAACGCACAAATCAATTACGCCCTGATACGCTTTCAACGACGTGAACTGATTGCAAATTTCCGGCAGATTCACGTTCGGTACGACGTTCATACAAAGTGACAAAGCCTGCTGAAGAAGTTCCTCCTTCTCATCCACGTTATTAACCACTTTTGCAGATTTCAACATTTCATTCGCTTTCGAACAGGCAGCATCTTCAATCTTGTACAAATTCGGACAAGTGTCTCGTAATTTTGCACTGATTGAATCAACAGATGCGTTATCACCGAGATAACTGTTTATTAACGAATTGATGAGATTACAGCAGATTTCATGTCCAAACAGCAAGATATCTTTGAATGTTGTATTTTGCAGAAATTGTTGTTGATTCGGCGATAAACTATCCATCAATATATGAAATTGATGTTGGGTAAGAATCTTCCACAGGCCCATAACTTGCGTCGCATGGTTAACAAATATCCTCAGCGATTCCAGCGACTGACGCTCCTCCAACTGTGCGTCTTGTTGCGAAAAGCGTGTGCGCGTGATTTGCATATCGGGCGCTTGGAATTTACCACCGCACAGGGTGAGTTGTGTGTTAGCTTGTAGAAAGTTGCACAGCGATTGCAAATGGCATAAAATCCAAGAACAATTTTCACTGTCAATGGCACTGGTTAACTGAAGAAAGGTGCGAAATTTTAATAAACAATAATAAATTCATAGTCATACTTACGTAATATTTCTTGCCATCCAAAGACATTTTCTCCACACAACGCAGTGTCCAAATAGGTCTCAAGATACGTCCAACATACAAATAAAGTCCATTATGCTTCGGTGAGAAATAAAATGGACAATTCATATCGTACAATGAATTTGTTGGATTCACTTGTGGATTTTGCGGTTGTGGAACGAATGACCGATTGCTCACGATGGGTGAACTGTAGAATGAAGGACTTCCAAACGAATTATTAGGCATGGGTGTTGACATCAGATTCGGTATAAATTCAGATGTGTTCGGATACTGTCTTTGCATCTGATTAAACTGTTGTACCAATTGCGGTTCGCCGCCAAAGATGAAAAATGTGGTTGTTGCATATTCAGCGAGTTCTGCATTCTGTGGAGATTCCAAACTGGCAAGAATCAAGCTGGTCGCACATGCTTGCTCATCTTGTTGGATGTTAAAGAAGGTTTTGAGGACTTCTGTATCTTGCGCTCGAGTGTGCAGCAACAGTTGTCGCAGTAAATCGACTGGACGTTGCTTGACCAAGATATGCGTACCTTGTGCGGTTAGAAGTACATATTTTCTCGGTGGTTCTGAATGCTGGCGAACAACCAATGGTGGTACTTGTTGACTCGGCTGCATGAGAAGGTTAAACGGATACTTAACTTCAGCCAGAGCCAAAACTGGAGCGTCCAAGTCGATTGTCGTTGTAGCTTCGATCAAATTGGGCGCAAATGGGAACAAATCCGAGCTAATACACCAGAGTGTTTCCTTTTCGTTGGCTGATGAAACCATGACAGTGGTACGATCGCGATAGTTACTCAATTGGATATTACGAGGTCTTAAATGAGCGCTAGCTGAAAACCCAGGTGGTAATCGTACATGAAGTAGTGTAAGAGTTGTCGGTCTTGGGGCAGGCATATTCGTTTGAGAGGCTGTGAACGTGGTGAAATAGAGCCTTGAACCACTTTGTGTAAGAGCAACGAGTTGTATCCTGGTTGATTCAGTGAGTTCCACAGCGGAGATACTGACCACAGACCGAAAATGTTGACTATCCAATGTTCTAGAAAATTCTCAATTCAGAATAAGTTTACAGTCAATTATTAGCTACTCACTTGACAGTTGCATGCGCCATGGGCACAATAGAACCTTGAGGCACTTTAATAACACGGGATATTGAATTTCCCATTTCGCCTAAATCATATACTTCAATTGATCCTTTTTCAGTTAGAAGGTACAGGATGAATCTGGTGTCGTCAACGACAATTTGAACAACTGGATCTTCTTGTGTCATTGCCAATGCAAATGATGGTACCAAAAATGCCAATTTGCTTGTTGTATGATTAATCTTTTTACATCTTTTGCCAAACCAGCTGGATTCTGCTTGATATGTGATTTCAAATAATTTACCATCTTTTGTGCCATAGAATATGCGACCATTGCTTGTACCAACAATTGTGGTCAACAGCAATCCATCTGTGGCAATTGTAAATACTGGATCTGAGAATAACTGTATTTCTTTGGCAGTATCTTCTTCATCGGAAGAGAATGTCAATCCTAATACAACAATATCCACTGCAGTAGCCAGCACAAGCAAATGTTTAACAAAGTTTTGGAAGACCCCTACTTTTGGCTTAACAAGCCCAACACTCAGTATAGTTTCATTTAATCCATCATAATAAGCAACATCACTGCCATCCTCAAATGACCATAGGTATATATCACTATCAATTGTCAACCAAGCTCTCCCAATTTCAGGAAATAGCCCCATCATGCAATGGCATTGCATATCTAAACAACCTATTCAGGAAAACATTCAAAACATGTAAACAAGACATTGCTTCAGAATAATGTGTAGTAAAGGATACGATTAAAATGTTCCATGATTTCTGGAGGCATTGGAACGCGACTCAAAGTCTTCATCTGTGTATTGTTGGCCAAATTTGGTGGCAATCCAGTAAGAATGGGATAGTCATAGTCTGACAGACCAGTTGCTGTGGCACCAGTAGTTAGATTATTAATGTTGAGTTGTTCTGCGAGAGTTGGTGCAGTATTATCTTTAATAAGACACCGATCCAAGAATCTAGCCGCTTGCTGTAAAGCATCTGCATTTTGAGTGCGCGTATTGTCAATTGTTTGGTCCCATGTGATTTGGCTGGCACTCATTTTCAACCACTGTTACACGCCACCTTAAGAATTAAGCACTATCCACCTTAACAATTTTTAATAGGAATTGTAATGATTTATTGTATCAAGAACCATAAAGAATACTTGATAAAACAACTGCTAAAAACGGCGGGATGGCTCGAACGCACTAAAGTAGCCGTTACTTTCTGTAAGGCTGTAAGGTTAAGTATAAGGAAGGAAGACATAACCTCACAAAGCATCAACTAACAATGAAACACAATATTATATGCTTTAATAAATCACTGAAATAATTTGGAAATTTGTTTATTGCCGAATGTAAATGTTAACTTATATATATTCAAGTTATTTCAAGAACAACATTTTGAAATGTTTACCGAAATATTACTTAATTGTCATATCCGTGATATATGAGACTTTTGATCTTAAATTTGTCTATAAACTATATTAAAAATTACAATTGTAATTATTTCAACCAAATTTAACTATGATTGCGCGGTGCCAATTACACACACTGTATAGTCAGCATCGGTTTGTTCAAATATTTAAATTATGCATGTTCTGAAGTGAGCTGAGTAGTGCGAGGTGGCATTGCATTCTATCCGCGCGAAAATCTTAGTCAAATTTAAATAAAAGCCATATGGGTTGCCTAACGTCTTACAGCTTCAAATCATTTTCTAGAATTATAAGTATCCCACCATACTTGAATTTGAAAAATAGTTGGATTCAGTACTGGAATACAACTTTTATTTTAAAGAGGAAAATTAATATCACCTAAATTGTTTAACGTGAATGAAAAACATAATAAACATATTATTACTTAATAGGGTTTTGACACAATATTATTAATGGATCGAAATTCGAATGATATTGTTGCAATTAAAATAGAATCAGACGCGTAATGATTATAGAACTTAATAAATATAATTCTATTCAACGAGAAAACATTACAACAATTATAAAACGGTTAACAATTGCTTATCATGTAGAGGAATACATTTGCAATAGAATAGATGACGTTTTAAGAAAGTTTGATGTTTTTATTTAACCCTTTGCACCCCGCGCGTTTTTCGAGCAAGTCGACTCTACAGTTCCGCGCCTTTTACTTCAGGCATACCCCTTCCATAAA
>JARJDV010004022.1:0-10528 GCA_030264675.1 Anaulacaspis nigra
AGGTAATGTACACTTCCGGTGTGGTTTTAATTTCCATATCCTGGCGTTTCTTTTCGTTCATCATTTCAAAGATAGCTTTAAGTTCTTGCTGCACGTCGCCGGGTTGAAATTTGGTATCTCTGTATGCTGGGCCTTGGGGTGGTAACGGTCTTCGTATTTGTTGAGGTGACCTTGTGGGTTGTGGTGGCAACATTATAGGCATTGGAGGTGGTGGTGGTGCATTTGCTGGTTCTTATTTGTGGTAATTATGATTAATTTCACGCGCAAAGAAAAACGATGAAACAACGAACGAGAAACAAACAACATTGACGTATAAATAAATATTTTGTTCATAGTTTACGTTCACAAATACAACATACATAGATGCTTAAAATGTTAGTAAAACTTACGACTTGTAATTTGACTATTCTTAAGATTACGCAGAAAAACACTCTTCGTTTACGCAACTCGTAAAAAATAATTAAATATATCAAAATTTCATTTACAGTCTCATTACGAGCCGATGGCCATTAACATTTGACACGTTCAAATTACGATTAGTTAAACAGAAAAGTTCTAAAATCTAAATTGTTTATACGTGTTCGTAGAAAAGCACAACATATTTCCAACTATTTATATATAGCCACCTATTATTACTATTAGTATGTATGCTGTTTATATTCAAAAGTATTACATACTTAATTGATATTTGGTATTTTGAAACTCTTACTAAAAACACATGTTGCATGGGTCATAAATAGACAAACAAATACTTAATGAGCAAATCAAAGGCACAAAAACAAGACATTTACAAGGAAATTTTCGAAACGATGGGCTTTTTGTTCGTTTATGCAATAATACATCGAGCAACATCGAGTGGACGTCAACAACAACGTTTAAAAGTAGCGGAATTCGCCTTTCTTACCAAGCCGCTCACGGCGTACTAGGTCGGCGGGTGCAGGTGGTACCACCGATTGTGGATGGTCAACACCGCTGGGACTCTGACTGTCGCTGAAGATGTCTGATGCGGATTCTGGCCGAGCTCTATGAAATTGCGTATTGTATATTGGGTTATTATAGATATCCGATTGTTGGTTATACTTGGTGACAATTGTATGTGGCACGTGTGCAATTTCCCCCTTGTGGTTTCTCGCTCGCCACCATTTTCGACTGTCGTCAAGAATCTGCAAAAGGAGTGGAGAATTCATTAGATATTCACATCACGTTGTCGACGGAGAAAAGGCAAACATACCTCGAGATATTCGCCACGAACTACGGTGAGTTCTTTATCGTTGTTCGCTGTGCGAGGGTAAGTGACCTGTACAACCATTGCGTTCTGTTTGGTGAGCAAATCAAGGAAGTTCTCCTGAATACGCTTGAAACTGCGCTCGTCGTTGCCGCCCCCATTCCGCTCGATTGAATCCGCGGATATATCGCTACGTGCCGCACTGATTGTAGGCTCCAGATCGCGTTCCTGATGATGGTGATGTTCATTCTTCGGCTCGCTGTCGTGATGTTCACCGCGATTTTCCATCATGAACATATTCTCTTGCACGCTGGGGTCAAACTCATCGTTGTAGTCGCTGTAATGGCCGTCATTGTGTGGATCGCGGTAGTGTTTACCACTTGGTTCCAGTTCATCCACAACTGGGTAATCCGGAGACCATTTATCCAGAAATACTGGATGATATGCACTTACATGACCTTTCCACTCATTTCTGAAACAACACTTCTTATTATCTGAAGGTAAGCTTTAAAAATCTTTGACGTACCGAGGAACTAACCACGCATTGCCGAGAGACTGCCACAATTCGGTTTCCTTGCTGGTGACACAATTGATAAGCAAGTTGATTGCTTCACGCGTCAAAAGTGGCGAGACTACGTTTTGTGGAATGTGATAATCAAAGTAGTTATCATTCGCCGACTCTACAATGAGTGCCAAGGGTGTAAACAGGAAATGCACCAATTCCGGAGCGTTGGGATCATGGATGTGTGCTTTTAGCTTAGCGAGCAGATTAAAGGATAACTTAAACTTTTGAAAGATGTCCACAAATTCCTTCTCCAACGGTGGCTTGGTACGCATTGTAAGCATGCCATCACCATTATCGCTCTTCTTGCTCTTGCGATTACGCCGCCGACGTTCTAACTCTCTTAGGGCAGCAGCCGCATGTTGAAGACGTGCAATGAACTTTTCGATATCATCAAAACAATGATTAAGCACCGTAACATCACGTTCATATTGCTCGCTTGTCGTTGAGCTGTTATCATCATTATTCGTTGTCAACTCTGAGTCGGATTCACGATAATCCCTTGACGGATTAATTACATGTTGTGGTGGTGGCTTTAATGATGGAGGAGGAATACTTGAGCGTCTGTTGCGTGCTAAAATCCCGCCTTTTTGCATTTCCTTCAAGTCCTCGACAAGGTCTTGAGCGGATATACTTTGGCACTGAAATATGTGCATTTCCGGTGGATGTTGTGGATTTGAATTAGTCACTATAAACACCAGTATATTATTGTACATCTCCATCGGGTCATGGCTGGTGAACGATGTTGGTTCCACGATTGACTTGCCAGGAAAGCGTTCCATCACCGTCTGCGAGCAATTTACATAAGTAATTATTAGCAAACGAATGCAAACAAAGACCTACGCCTGTTTCGTAGTCCATGATCAAAACCCAGGTGCGATCCAAGCACAGCTGCATCTTCTGCGACCAAATACCATTGGTTTTCTCCAGCTGAAGCAGGCGACGCATGCCGTCCGCAGGATACGTAATGCCCGTCTCGCGGTTTACCGTGAAGGTAGCCAAATGCTCCATGAGGTACGTCGGCTTATCCATCTCATCCGGATTGCGTTCGTCGCCGCGCACCAAGTCGCGCTCATCGCCCGAATACCCATTCGAATGGTATGCCATTCTTGTCTCTGTTCACTAATTTACTGCTTGAGTTACTCTGCCCAGCAGATTTCACACTGTAACAACGACACGGTTATACTAAAAAAAAACCAACGTGATATTATTGCATCAATAGCGATGATGCGCTTGCATTGTTTTGAAATCAATTGATATCATTTATTGATGTGCTTTGATGCGGGCTATCAGCACTAATGCCAGATAAGCATTATCTATATTAGCAAGGTACCATCAGGCATAAACATGTTTTCTATTTTTACGCGTGGAATTGGCGTTTTCAGGTTAAATAATTGATGACATACATTTAGAAAGTTTTTCTATCGTTCAAACACACCATTAGCATGCGTGTGTCTCACACTTGCGCTATTGGAATCAATCAAATATGAACAACGTACGCACAACGCGCGCGTTTCATTGAATGTATTGACTAGATAGATATTATTTTCATGTCTCAGGTAGCCACACCTTGCGGGTCCGCGGGCTGCGTGGAATTTGCGGCATGTCAACAATTTTGCCTTGTGTGTTGTGTGTTAAATATGCCTGGTTGCTCAGCTCGCTCGATTCGAAATGGAAATGCGACATTAAATAAAATTAATAAACATCGCCGAGCATGGCACGCGATGTGACACAACTTGTGCGAAACGAAGAAGAGCTCATGATCATGGGGGAGCCGCACTTGAATGAATGTGTTGCACACGCATTCATTATGAAGTGAACCTGTAAGTGGTACTTCCTACGGATTGACTTTAATTAGCATTCGCGTTGCGCCGCGTTTCGTGAATTCTAATGCGATTTTAATGCTTGCACGTAGGCCAAGCATAATTGTATTATTATAAAATGGTTGGCTATTGCTGCAATTCACTGTAAATGGTGATGCTTTCCAACACCGACGATGATGACGCACCACCTCATCTTATTAACATGCATGTGGTAATCCGCGATTCGCAATTGCCATCCGCAATTAATGCGCTTCAAGATGAAATGCAGGGAGTACTGCGCCGCAAGATGGATAAGCCACGGTGGCCTGCAATGTGTGTAGCAGTTTACCTGGTCTGCAGGTAAGCCGCAATGGAGTTGCTCTCTTAGAGAGCATACGCACAAGTAAATTGACGCTAATTTACGCGCAACGTACGCAAATTACGCTTTAGCAAGTGATTTCTCATGTTTGTTGCGCTCACTTGCGCTCGAAATGAGCGTAAGGACGCGCAGAGCGTCAATTATTCCGTTGTATGACAACCCACCTTGAATTCCTTTGCCGCTGAAGAAGGGTTTATGTCCGATAACAACAAATCGTCAACATGTCAACAGAAACTATCGCACAGACACTTTAAATCACGCATTATTCGGCGCGTCGACGGCACGGAAACTGGCGCACTGTGGCGGCGGTCATAATCCGCGCGATGACGGCGAGATTGATGCGCGTATGGCGATTTAATTGATGACGAGAAGTAGAAATTTCCGAGAGAGATACGAACGCGCTTGCGATTCCACAGGTGTCGACACGGTTTCGAGCAGCTCTGAATGCTTTGCTGAACGACCTCCCAGCCAAGTCTGGTTCAACTTTACTTTACCTGACGCATGCGTACCGCGTTGTCTTCCATGGCCTTTAAGCATACCTTACTTAAGCTGCCTCTTTTTACCGAACGCTCGCCTGTTGACCATTTACGTATGAAATTTACAACTCACTGCAGCCATTTGTACATACATGAATGTTATAGCAATTCGTATATTTGTACTTGAATTATTCTACTTCGTGCGCGCGCTTAGCGCATGTATTAGGAATGGAATCGTGCGAAGAAGGAAGACGCGAATTTCAAGTTTTACGTTTAATGAGGATAAGAATATACTGCTCACACATTAATCACGCGATTCTATGCAACATGATAATAAAAATCCCATTAACAATGAATACGCTACATGAAGTTGATGATTATAGAACGTTTAAAACCAGAGAATTGAAACTTAAAGTTATTCTCGATTAGCATATTTACAGCACACTGCAAAATTTAGTCTTAAATTGGTTTCATTAGAATAATATCAATTGTAACTCTTAAAAAACGTAATTGGAAAATTGGAGCAAGCATTAAGATTTAATTTCTTAACTTTATTAGTTTGAAAAGTTCGCGCAAACTACGTGATAATATACACACATCAAGTGCGGCGCCACTGCATGGATTTGCAAAGCAGTTTGAGAGCTAACCTTTCGTCCATGGCAGTAAACATTTCCAAGTGATGTAGTTTGTCGGGCACCAAGGTTTCGGCTGTCTCTTGGCAATTAAGAGTTGTGTTTCAATTATTTTAGCAGCCTAATAATTATTACTACGTGTGTAGTGGTGTGTACTGGTAAGTACAACGGTGTTGATGTGTGGAGTACAACAGAATCAGTGATTTTGGGTTATGTTTCTGTAACCAGTCTGCCAGATCTCTCACCTCTCTGCCATTGTTTATAATGGTTTCTCTGACTGCTGAGTGCATTTGGCTTCGAATTCCTTGACGTGAGAGTAAATAATGGTAAGTGTGCATATTTAGGAGGGCGAATTAAAATTATAGATATTTATTTCACAGAGGTGTTTGTTAAGATTAATTGTCAGGTGATATAAATCTTTGCAAGAAAAATGGACAATTATAGTGTAAGTGCATCAATTCACCACTAGAAATGAATCATATGCCACCGTACCGCTTGAATGTACCCAATTCCGCTGGTGCGGACATCACAAGTGGCGTTTCCAATCCAAAGAAACGGCGCAAGAATGGGCAAGCTGCAAACATTCAACCACCACCAACGAATGTGCAGGATCTCCTTCCACCACCACTATCAGGATATGGGGATACAATAGTAGCTTCAAATCCATTTGATGATTGTCCCAGTAGCATGAGTATGAGTATGGTACGAAATCCTAACCCCATGGGTATGCAAGGTAACATGCCTTCAATGGGCATGAGTGGTATGAATATGTGCCGTCCAATGGGTAAATATAACTGCAACATATAAGTAGTGTTACTGTAATGCAATGTTGATTGATTAGGAGGCCCTCCTATGCCTAATATGCATGGTCATGGAATGATGATGAATGGACCACCAAGAATGAATGGTCCTCCACAGTTAAATGGCCCACCTATGGGTCCTAACTTGGGGCCGCATATGATACCCAGTCCTAATGGCCCTGGACCAATGCATGGAGCTATACCAGGTTAAACATTAAAATTTCAATGTGCATTATACATCAAACAATAAATTGGTATTTATTTAGGCCCAATGCCTAGTCCATTAGGCAACATGGGTCCCTCTCCAATGTCTGGAGGCATGCAAGGCAATGGGCCTATTAATGGACCTATGATGAGCCCTATGGGTGGTCCAATGAATAATGGAGGGCCAATGGGTCCTATAAACAGTCCGATCAGCAGTCCTATGAATGGACCTGGTGGAAATAGTGGCGGTAACGGGCCGGGTCCTGGTCCTGGTGGCCATGGCTCTGGACCTGGCAGTATAAACGGTATGTCGTCACCAATGGGCAATCATATGAATGGAATGCCTGGTGCCAATATGAATAATCCAATGGGTGGACCTCCAAATTCATGCAATATGGGCCATAATGCTGGCAATGGCCCAATGAATAACAACTTCATGATGCCAATGAATAATATGTACCAAAAGCCAATGCCAGTGAGTGCAGGAAAAGTGTATCCTGCAGATCAACCAATGGTTTTTAATTCGCAAAATCCCAATGCGCCGCCGATCTACCCATGTGGCGTGTGTCACAAGGAAGTACATGATAATGACCAAGCAATATTATGTGAGAGTGGTTGTAACTTTTGGTTTCACAGGTAATTACATTCGCGTTCCTATCGTGCATTATTTATGAGATTGTTTATTTTTAGGGGCTGTACTGGACTTACTGAAGCAGCCTTTCAAATGCTAACCGCAGAAGTGTACGCAGAATGGGTATGCGACAAGTGTCTCAATTCGAAGAATATACCACTCGTTAAGTTTAAGCCGTAGTTTAGCATGATGTGCAGTTGAATGAAGCACTCGAATAGCGACATAATCAAATTGTAAGCGATGCATATTTCGATATTTACGCGGCGAGCGAATTGTACACACTTGGTAACAATGAAAAAGACTGAAACACAAATTCATGATATAATTGAGTGATGCTTTTCAATTTGGGGTAAGAAATTTTGTTGAATAATTAATTATTTATTTAAGCAGCCGCCGTCATTCAACATCACAGTCGTGGACCAACCGTATTAATCCTTACGCGTTATAGCAACAAAATTAGTTTGTTTCGATATCTTATTTTAGACTTAATCAAGTGCAAAGAGAAATAATGGGCATATTCTATATTTAGTTGTTTGTTATACAAACAATTATCTCTATTCTGTATTCTATGTTTACATCCTTCGCATAAATAATTTAGGATTATTAGACGTCTAACTAACATGTAGCGATTGATGGATTCAGTTGGAGTGAAATTCAGGAACACAATTCATCGCTATTCCCTATCTCTTAGTGTTTTGTAGGTAGATAATTTATTGTACAGTAAGCACTAAGGTGTAAATAGAACTTTTTGGGGATAACTGCCAACACAACAATGACACGCACATTCGTCTCGTACAAGATTTTTATTTCAAAGATAAAAAAATCCACAATCCTGCGACATAGTGAGCGCAGAGTGAAAAAAGGAGAAGCCTTTTTGTAAAAAGTTACTATTTCTAGATTTAGACATAGCCGATAAAGTAATTTAACAAATTTGTAACAAAACATAGATGGAGGACGCATTGTTGTACAATACAATAGATTTTAGCGAAACGTCTATCTAATACACATACCATTTATCACAGTTTCGGCGGACCTTTATCAAATTGTTTGGTAATACTGGTGCTTTCTTTACTTATACGTCATGTTATAATTGGTAACTTAATTACCTTGGCTAGTTATTACGTATAACAACTTAGCTATTCTTCAACTTGAGTACCGGCCATAATAACAATCCGGCACCTACTAAGTATGTGGTCCGAGAACCTACACTCCAGAATGCGATACTGGCGAAAATAGGTCCAACGGCTCGGGCTAGAGCACCGAGGGACCGAAATATGCCCATCACTGTTCCTTTTTCTTGGGCTGATCCAAACTCAGATGCCATAACCATCATGCAAGGAACGACCATTGCAGTAGCTAAATAAACAGATAGTTAACGTTTCTTATTTTGGATTTTAGTCGGTGGTACTTACAAATTGCAAACAATAAAAGACCTAGATATAAAGTATAAATATCGGTTGCAATACCAACGCATATAAAGCTCGGTATGATGAGCCAAAGGCCAGTAATTGCTGTCGACTTATTCTTGGACGGTGCTAAGCGACGGGTATATCCACCCTGCATTAATGCCATTGTAATGCCTATTACAAAGAACATCCACCCCTGTTGCATGCTCGTATAATGAAACACATGATGAGTGAGAAATGTTAAGGTAAATTCTAAACCGCTATATATAAAGAGGTAAACAAAGTAAACTAAACCAAGCAATCGCAGTTGTTTGATATCATGTTGGTTTGCGTTCGCAACGGTGGAGAACTTGAAAAGTTTACGTATATCCACAAGAGCTTTTGCATTATCCAAGGATTTCCAAAGATTCTTTGAACGTTTTTCCTAGGTAAAAATGACTTCAATAAGTTGGTAAGACAATTATATTTATTACCTTAGGAAGTGATTCTTTGAAGAAGCAGGTAAAGAAAATCAAATCAGCCACTGCAAGGCATACAGCAAACATAGCAGGAATAATGAACCAGTTTCCTGTTTTGGTTTTTGCCCATACAGCAAATGCTGCTCCTATCAATGGACCAATTATGAATCCTAAAGAAAATGCAATGCCAACAAGCGCCTTGCAAAATAGCAAATATTAAGCATGAGGATATTATATGTGTATTATAGTTAATACCATTCCTTTGCCTCTGGTTTGAATTGAAGTTACATCTGTTATTATAGCCATACTTAGGGACACATTTCCTTTGCTTAGGCCACCAATGAATCTGGCTAATATGAATAGACCAAAATTGCTTGATAGTGCCCATAGAATATATGATCCCATAATTCCAATCTAAGACAAAACTTGTCAGTATTTGATGAATTTCGGAATTTCTTATTGCTAGTTACCAAGCATATGATCATCACGTATTTACGTCCAAGAACATCTGATAATCCGCCAACAATTGGTGATGCAAGAAATTGTAAAAAGCTAAACATAGATCCAAGGAAGCCACCAAACAACACAGAATTGTATTGATCAGGGGCTCCAACCATTACCTGGAAATGCTTGATGTTGTTGGAGAGCCAAGTGTATAAACCCAGTGAATCATGGTGTTTATAATGATCCAATAATGATGGTAACAGTGGCAAAATTAATGTAAATGCTAATAAATCCAGAAGTAAGGAAATGAACACTATGTACACAGTACTATTAACTTTCTCTGAGGACTTCTTCATGTTTGCCTTCCGCGTATGATGAAATACTGATCTCGGCAAATTATTTGCTCAGAGAATGAGGCTAGTTCGCATGGCAGCAAGTTTTAAATAAAAACTTTCTAATTTGTGTTACAAATAATACAGGTTTGGGCCCCGACCTAGAATACTAGCCATATAATTACTATTAGCTGGAAGTATATATTCTATATATCGATAAAGAAATGTAAGGCATTGATAAAAAGTTTAGAATTTATGGCTACATATTATCATATATTATTACTCATTACTAGCTACATATGTATTCAATATTTAATTCTACCGATATCTGTCAAGGAAGCTCACTCTCCATAGAGACCGCTGCAAGTCTTCCTTGCCGGTGTATGCTTTGCCACGTGAATTTAAATGGAAAAATTGAAAGGTCTGCAGCAGCCATTGGAGGCTAATCGTGTCCAGATAATTTTGTTCATGTGGCCTAGATATGAATAAGAAGATCATTTAATTAATCGGTAATTGATTGATTAATTTTGTTTTTGCTTTTTAACGTTTTTGTAGATATTTGTAGCAAGTGGAACCTTTCTAAATAACTTATTTGATAGATGAAGATTTATGGATGTACTTCCCATATAATTAAGAACTTAAAGTTTGAGGGGGTGCAAAGAAGCACGTTGGCTTTAGTAAAAGGTTCGTTTGCTTTTATTAAATCCTCCCACCTAGTGTATCTTTGGTTAAAGCCCTATAGTATGATATATCAATTTCAATTCAAAATATATAAATAATGGTTATTTCATTTCTCTTATTTTGCTGAAGAATAATGTAACTCCCAAACTAAAAGATAAATTAAGTCAAAATTCGGTTCGCAAGTTCTGCTGACTACATTGACGTATTATTGGTCCCACACGTCTAGTTTCTGATGATTTAGATATTTTTGAGTAACAACGGTTTATCTCAGTAATCTGGGCGTCTCGGCTTCGGTATTTGCAACAATTATTCTAAAACTATATGGGCAAGATCAAATTGAGTCGATGCTATACACTCCGAGGGGCCCCATTTTTGAGCAAGTGTGAATTGAAATTACTTTGTGAGCCCACCCCTAGCTCTGCCCCCGGCAGGTCACCCAGCTTGGACTGAGTCCACACCGTAACTGCCTCCCCATTCCCGATTTTCGTTACCAACA